>NC_051169.1:86694088-86906588 GCF_013339725.1 Rhipicephalus microplus | reverse complement strand
TTAGAAATGCTTCGCATTTAAAGGAACGTTTATGCAAGAGAAACTAATGGCGTTAATGGTGCATAGAATGGAGTGGCAGCTACCAAGAAGAACCAGGAGTGTCACTTTAGTCTTCGACAGAACAATGACTTACAAATATAGAATGAAATGTGGTTATACAGCGGCCTTAAATGCCTATTTGCAGCACAATAGCCGCAATTACGTAAGGAAATTATGCTAACGGTGTTTTGTTACTTAAATAGTGAACAAAAAGATGTGTTGCAAAGCAAGGATGGAGAAACACTGCGTCCTGGAAGGTCTCAGCAAGACATTACTCTCAATGCTAGAGAGTGTGGGCTATGCAGTTGTTACGATTGTAGCATTTGCCACAAGAGAATGACGGTGCCTAAAGTATTTCGGCAGACGACTATCCATGTGCTTAAGGGGTCGAGGAAATATATAGGGAACATTCAAGAGGCGTACATTCGTTTTAAAAAAGTAAACAAACATTCGTAAACAAACAAAGTAAGTAAACATTCAAAATCTCCTCTGCGAAGTTTGAGAAGTTGCACTTGTTTCTTGGGGCCTTTCCCAAACAGTATTGTCCGTGCCCTGAAAAACGTGGTGCACCTAGCCTGTACTTATAGGTGGTGTGCGATGAATAACTTACTTATTTAGTAATACAAGTCTGTTCGCGCAAGTTTACTTTTAGGCTATGTGACGCATTGAAAGATACTACTTCAAGGAAAGTGTAAGGTGTCTTTAACAAAAAGAACTTGAAGGGCTCAGTTTCATTGGACGCATTATTATTCAGAACCAAAAGACAAGAAAACGCCAATCATTTTCCTTCGCTTTCTTGCCTGCTGGTTACAATCAAGGCGTTCTAAGCCACTTAAGTTAGTATGATCAATATGTTTATAGATTATGGTTTTTTGCTCAGTGTGAAGCAAACATTTGGTCCCATTTTAAGAGAGTCAAGTACGCAGTAAAGTTTCGCGTCCGTGCATGGTGCTCATCACCACACCGGACATAATCTCCCTCTTCATACAAACTCACACATATTGCGAACACGTTGGCAATCTTTACGATTGCGTCCGCTGCGTTTTCTGGATTTACGTATAGGAGAAAGTGGGTTTTGAATGAAGTAGAGAATTTATTCAATATTCAGTACAGGTGAAGGAAGGAAGGAAAATAGGAGGAAGAGAACGGCTAAGAGGTTGACCAGCCTATAGGCAGCCAGTTTGCTACCCTGCGCATGAAAGGGGATGGGAGAGATGAAAGACAGAGAGGAGAGAAGGAAGAAAGATGAACACAACACATTCGGCAGCACACGCGCGCACACTCAGTCATAGTCCAGTCTTGTCTTTCGCAGTGTGTGACATTGCTGTTAGAGCCGCTTGTTCATGTCCGTGTCGCGTAGGAATTTCAACAGAGCTTTTGTCACCTTCTGTTGCAATGTCTTCCCTCGGGCACTCTAAAGAAAAGTGACCACAGACATTAGGCTGTTGTCGATGCGCGGAAGGATGGACGCCAGTGACAGCCTCTGGATGTGATACATTGGACAGTCACACAGGATGTGGTGTAGCGTCTCTTCGCAACGATAGGCAATGCAGAGCGTTGTCGTCCATTCCTGTGACAAATGAATAAGATTCTTAGAAGAAACGAAGATTTGTGACGACTACTGAGCGGACAAAAGTTAAAAAGTGAGGGTGGCGTCTACTTGTTTGTTATGCCTATAGCAGAACTTTTGCCCTCACTTATGTAGGACTGTATAAATGAATAAGTGCTATTCTTTTTTTTATTTTTATTCGTACCAATCAAGTCGAATTGGCTATAGCCATCGCCAAGTAACGGTGACAAACACTCCTTCGTTTATTTTCTATTTCAATAAAAAATAAGATTTTGTAAATTTGACTCCTAGCCATAAAGGATGAAGAAGGGTGGCTTCTCTTTGGTCGAACCCAGTGAGCATGCGGAGAGCCATCAAAGAGGACAGGTGGTGTTGACGATTCGTCTCGTTGCTTGGTGGGCACCATCGTGAAAACGTGATTTCACGCGCAAGTGGTCGAAGATTACTGGCAGCATCGGTCCGCAAAAGTGGTCTGGCTTCTTCTCGTGTTCCTTCAAGAGCTGCCCGTGCGGCAGTATCGGCCTGTTTGTTCCCTATGACACCGCAGTGACTTGGCAGCCCTTGAAACGTCACTTGATGTCCTTTCTCGTGTGAAGTGTGGACAAAACGTCGTATTTCGACAACAAGCTATTCGTACGGCTCGCGATACAGTGCTGAGAGCACAAATTGTAGGGCAGCCCTTGAGTCGCTCAAAATCGACCATTATTGCGGTGTTTTCCGAATAGCCACACAAAGTTCAGCGCGCAAAGCAGCTAGTTCCACTGCTGTAGATGCCATGGAGTGGCCAGTTCTAAAGTTGATGGTAACACCTCTTGCTGGGACAACTACTGCACCTTACGAACACTGGCGGTTCGTGGAGCTATCGGTATATGCACTATTGGACAGGCTAGTATCCCAAGAAGTAAACACTCTAGGGAGGGCATTTTACATGGAAAATACTGTAAGCACAATACTGATACGCAACAGCCGGCACAGCCTGTCTGGAAGAAAGAGAAAGACGACGTTGGTGGCTGGCTGTTGATGAACTGTCGCCATCTTGTTCGCTGAGCACAGTGCATCGTATTTAATTTATTAAGTAAGTTACCTGTAACATTATTGGTGGAGGTGGACGACTCCCATACCTCGATTGAGACGCACAGCGGTCGCAACACCGGGGACTCTTCGGCTACTTCAACTGCCAGTACCTCATCCCTACCGGTCTCTCGATCCGAGTCGACAACCTACGTCACCCTGCCACTCCTGTGGGATCCTGCAGCTTTCTCCGCTGACGGCACCATCGACGTTGACTCCTGGCTGCACCGGTACGAGCGAGTCAGTGCTACCCACCGCTGGGATCCCACGCTCATGCTCGCCAATGTTGCGTTCTTCCTCGACGGAACGCCGCGGATATGGTTCGAAACCAACGAAGCCGAAACCACAAGCTGGGATCTTTTCAAATCGAAAATCCGTGATCTTTTCGGCGATTCATCTGGTCGTCAGCTCGCTGCCAAGAAGACTCTCGCCACTCGCGCCCAGACGTCTACTGAATCGTACGTCTCATACATTCTTGACGTCTTGGCGCTTTGTAGCAAGGTCGACCAGCGCATGTCAGAAGAAGAGAAAGTTAACCATGTCCTCAAAGGGATTGCTGACGATGCCTTCAACCTGCTGGTTTTTAATAATGTCACGAGCATCGACACGATCCTGACAAAATGTCGCCGTCTACAACAGGCTAATGTCTGCCGCGTCACCCACGGCATCACGCGCCTGCCAAACACAGCTGCTACTTCCTCTTGTGATGACTCCGTCCGCCCAGTTCCCCAATGTGACAACCTCACCCGCATCATTTGTCGTGAGGTCGAGGCAGCACAACCAGTAGCTACTCCATTTCCAACGCCTGATCCTTCACCGACCACTATCTCACTGATACAAGCCGTCGTTCGTCAAGAATAATCGAACGTCAGCCTACACCCCATTCAACCAGTCTACTCTGCCGAGCCTTTTTATCGTCGTCAATCCACTCCTCGATTTGGTTCCAACTTCTCTCGACAGCGCAATTTGTCCGAATGGCGTACACTGGATGACAAGCCCATATGCTTCAACTGCCGACGTGTCGGTCATATTGCTCGCCACTGCCGCAATCACTGGGCTCCGCCGTCACGCTATGGGCCTCCTACCCAGGCCACTTCTGACCCCCAGTCGTCCTCAACATTTGATTTTGGTTCCCCTATGCCGACCACATCCTCTGATTCTGCCGCACTTCTGACGAGACCTCGCTACGCACGCTCACAATCACCTGCTCGCCGTCAATCTCGTTCGCCCCCACAACGCCGTCCTGCCTCTCCGACCTATTCGCAGCGCCCCTGACCGGAAAACTAGGCAGTGCAGCTTCTGGAGGTGAAGCTGCATTGACGAGAACCGCTGCAAGACCGCTGCTCGTGTAACATTACCGACCAACCGGAATCTGTTGAACGTTACATTAGACAATGTACCTGTGCGCGCGTTGATCGATACCGGCGCGCATGTGTCCATAATGAGTGCTGCTCTTCGTCGCCACCTAAAGAAAGTTGTCACACCCGCCCGAACCGAGCCGTTCGAGTCGCCGACGGGGGAACTGCCGCGAATATTGGCATGTACTCTGCCCGTGTGACTATCGCCGATAGAAGCACTGCTGTTCTTTTCACCGGTATAGAAAATTGTCCTCATGAAGTAATTCTAAGCATGGATTTTCTAACCGCTCACTCGGCTCCTATAGATTGTTCAGCCGGCTGTCTTGACCTTGAAATGCCTCTACTTTCTGATTTGACCAACCCACCCCAAAGTCGCCTTTCCTGCATTGATTTCGCACGCCTTCCGCCTAACTGTATCACACATATCGACCTCTTCTCTACACCACCTGTACCTGACGGCGATTACACGATGGTACCAAGTCATGCCGTGATGCTTACGCATGGCATCGCTGTTCCGCACACCATTTTGACAATCGTTGAAAACCGCACATGCCTTCCTATTGTCAATTTTGCCCTCACTGCCCAAATTCTTCCACAAGGTATCTCCCTGGCCGAAATTACTGCTCTACAAGACCATACGGTTGAACCCTTCAGAGTGGATGATTGCTGCACCTCAGACCGTGAGCGTCTCTCATAATCATATAGTGGTTTTGGGACGTTAAACCCCACATATCAATAAACCTCAGACCATGAACCAACTCTATCATGTTCATCGGGCGTCGACGTTGACCACATGGTACCATCAGACCTCGCTCCTGATCAAGCGGAAGCCCTTCGTCACGTCCTAAACTCCTATAGTGACATTTTTGACTTCGCCAGCACGGCTTAAAGCCGAACGAGTGTTGTTACTCATCGCATCAATACTGGTGACGCGAGTCCCATTCACCGACCTCCATACCGTGTTTCCGCGTCCGAGCGCACAGTCATACAACAGGAAGTCGAAAAGATGCTTGCAAAAGACATAATCGAACCCTCATGTAGCCCCTGGGCGTCTCCTGTCGTCCTGATCAGAAAGAAGGATGGAACATGGCGCTTTTGTGTAGATTATAGGCATCTCAACAAAATTACGAAGAAAGATGTTTATGCGTTGCCTAGAATCGACGATGCCTTAGACTGCCTTTACGGTGCTACGTATTTTTCCACTATCGACCTTCGATCTGGCTATTGGCAGATCGCTGTGGATGAGATGGACCGTGAGAAGACCGCATTTGTCACTCCTGACGGGCTTTATCACTTCAAAGTTATGCCCTTTGGTCTCTGTAATGCGCCAGCCACATTATAAAGAATGATAGACTCATTGCTCCAAGGGTTTAAATGGTCAACCTGCTTATGTTCTTTAGACGACGTTATCAATTTCTCGCCCACATTCGACTCCCATCTCAAGCGTTTATTGGCGATTCTTGAAGTTGAAGTCGAGCCGGACTTCAACTGAGCTCGTCGAAATGCCACTTTGCTCATCGTCAAATAACCGTACTTGGCCACATCGTCGATGCCGCAGGAGTCTGCCCGGATCACGAGAAAATTCGCGCCGTCACAGACTTTCCTGTTCCGAAGTCAACAAAGGACGTTCGCAGTTTTGTGGGCTTGTGCTCCTACTTTCGACGGTTTGTTAAGGACTTCGCCATCATTGCATGCCCACTCACAAACCTCCTGAAGAAGGACACCCCGTTTTTCTGGGGCGCTGATCAAGCCTCATCTTTTTCCCAGCTCACGACGCTCCTTACAACACCGCCGATTTTAGCGCATTTCGATCCATCAGCTCCAACCGAGGTTCGCACTGACGCTAGTGGGCATGACATCGGCGCAATGCGAATGCAACATCAACGCAGACATGACGTTGTTATAGCATATGCAAGCCGCCTGCTATCTACGGCCGAGCGCAACTATTCAATCATGGAACGTGAGTGTCTCGCTCTTGTGTGGGCAGTCGCCAAGTTTCGCCCATACTTATACGGGCGTCCATTCCGGGTAGTCACCGACCACCACGCGCTCTGCTGGCTGGCCTCACTCAAGGATCCCACACAACGCCTCGCTCGTTGGTCCCTACGATTACAAGAATACGCGTTCACCGTCACGTAGAAAACAGGGCGGTCACACCAAGATGTTGATTGTTTATCACGCTACCCTGTGGAAGAGGCTGCCCATACTGACACATTTCCAGACCTTCTGTCTGTGACGCAGCTACTCAACCTTGGCCATGAACAACGCCTGGATGCTTCCCTGCGAACCATCATTGGCAAGCTTGAGTCAAGGCCTGGCGACGCATCTCTACAAATGTTCCTGGTAAAAGACGGCAACCTGTATCGCCGTAACCTCGATCCATATGGCCATGACTTGCTCCCCGTCATACAAGCACATCTTCGTGCGACTGTTCTCAACCAACTTCATGACGCTCCTTTGGCGGGCCACTTGGGCGTCTCTCGCACATACGACCGTGTACGTCGTCGTTTCCTTTGGCCTGGTCTTGCCAGCTCTGTTCGACGCTACGTCGCCGCTTGTGAACCCTGCCAGCGCCGCAAAAAGCCATCTTCCCTACCAGCTGGATTCCTTCTGCCGATCGACATTCCCATTGAACCTTTTTTTCGAGTTGGCCTTGACCTGCTTGGCCCATTCCCGATCTCCAGTTCAGGCAACAAATGGATCGCTGTCGCCACTGACTATGCGACACGGTACGCTATCACACGAGCACTTCCGACGAGTTGCGCAACCAATGTGGCGGACTTTCTGGTATATGATATTATTTTAGTACACGGAGCTCCACGCCAACTTCTCACTGACCGAGGCCGCACCTTCCTTTCAGCTGTCGTTGATGAAATCCTGCGCTCTTGCTCTGCCAAGCACAAGTTTTCCACTTCGTACCATCCGCAAACGAACGGTCTTACGGAGCGCCTCAACCGCACCATAACCGACGTGCTTTCTAAATACGTAGCGGCCGACCACCAGGACTGGGACGTTCATTTGCCATTTGTGACGTTCGCATATAATTCGTCACGTCACGACACTGCCGGCTATTCACCATTCTATCTTCTATACAGCCGAGAACCCGCCCTACCATTTGACACCTTGCTGCCTTCGGTCACGGAGTATGCCGGCGAAGCCATCGCGCGAACCGACCACGCACGCCAACTCGCCCGCAGCCGCCTGCAGGCTTCACAGGAGCACCAAAGACCGCTCTACGATTCCCATCATCGAAACGTGAACTTTTCACCGGGTTCCCTTGTCCTCCTCTGTTCCCCCACTCGGCGTGTAGGGCTTTCTGAAAAACTGCTGTCACGCTACACTGGACCATACCGCGTCGTTCGCCAGGTGACTGTTGTCACATACGAGATCGTTCCAGCCGATTCAACATCATCATCGTCACCTTCGAGTGACATCGTGTACATAGCTCGACTCAAGCCTTATCACCCTCCTTCTACCGCATCCGAGTTGCTCAAGCACCGAAACGGTGCTTCTACCGCCGGGGGGTTATTATACGCAACAGCCGGCACATCCTGTCTGGAAGAAAGAGAAAGACGACGTTGGTGGCTGGTTGTTGATGAACTGTCGCCATCTTGTTCGGCAAGCACAGTGCATCGTATTTAATTTATTAAATAAGTTACCCGTAACAATATTGACAACGGGCTGATAGACTGACTAGGACGTCACCGTGGTGAGTGGAGTCAGACATAACTGTGATAACGTGCTCGTGGTTAGGTGGCACAAGGAAGTCATTGGCTGTTCGTAGCCGGTCACGTGATAATTTCGGGGAAATATCATCCGTCTCTCGCATATGTATGAGTTGTTGTCGACAAGAGATGGAAGCAGCAGCATCAGAAAGAAAGTCCCATCCTAAAATAAGCATAAAAACACACGAATCCAGCACGTCAAACTGAATATGATGCCGGATCCCATCAATGAAAACTCTAACGGTGCGCTGTGCTGATGGCCGTATCTGCGAGCCATTTGCGCTACGTAAGGGAGTGCCAGTATAAGGTGTAGTAACCTTACGTAGAAGAGTACACAAAGCCGCATGAATACCAGAAATAGCAGTCCCCGTGTCTACCAATGCCTGAACTGGTACCCCTTCCGCATACACTAGTAACAAGTTGGCCGGGCCCCCTGGAGGTCTTGGTATTTGTTCGAGCGATGCAGCTTTCCCTCCAAAAACTGCACCAGCTAGTTTTCCGAGTGGTAGTCAGAAGTAGGTACAGCCGGTCTCAGAGGAGATGTCTAGCGTCGTAGAGGTGAAGGGGACCGGCGGCGTCCGGGATAGCAGGGGTGAGGTGCGGCGAGTGGAGAAGTCGGAGAGAAGGAACGTGTGTAGGGCGTCGCTGGTACTGGTTCGGGGATGGCTCCGAATCCCTTTCGTACACATCGTAGCCACGGCGTTCGTCCTGTTGGCGCTTGCGGCAAAATAGTGAAATATGGCCCCGAATGCCACAATAGTAACATATTGGGCGAGGCGAGCGCCAGGGGGCGTAGTGTGCTGGAGCCGTCACAGGTGCTGGTACTGGCGCTGGGACAGGCGAGTGTGGTGCAAATGCTGCTACGTTGGACTGCGCAGGAACAGGATTCCCGTGCTGAACCAAGGCAGGTGGCATGGCAGTGACTTGCGCATACGTCATGGGTGGTGTTGGTGGCGCCGTAGTGTTCGATGGGAGAGCGCCAGCCATGGATGAGAGCTCCTCTTTGATGATGTCGCGCAGACCAGCAGATTGAGAGTGAGGCCGAGGGGCGGGTGCACATGACAACCCTTGCGCTTGAAGTTCCTTGCGAATCAGAGTGCGAATCAGCGCGCGCAAATCCGCATCCGAGGAAGGCCGGCTGTCACTGGTGTCTGGGTAGTCTGGTTGCAATCGAATGGCTTGGAGTTCATCAAGATGCTGACATGTCGTGATGACGTTCTCAACGGTGGTGGGGTTTTTAACAGCCAGAGCGTTAAACGCGACATGGCCTATCCCTTTGATGATGTGGCGAACACGATCAGCTTCTGTCATCGCCGAGTTCACGTGGTGGCAAAGGGCAAGGACGTCTTTAATGTACGAAGTGTACGTCTCCCTGGGAAGTTGGGCACGCCCATCGAGCTTTCGTTTCGACACTTCAGAATGAATGTTTGGTTTTCAAAGAATCCTACGGACTTGTTGAGCAAAAGTAGGCCAATCCGGAAAGCTGCTCTCGTGGTTCAAAAACCACGTTTTCGCCACATCGGACAGATATAAGGCAACGTGGCGAAGTTTTTGAGGCTCATCCCATTGGTTATAAACACTGGTCATGTATTCTTTTAGCCATACCTCGACGTCGTCGCGTGGAAGATCACAGAAGATGGGTGGGTCGCGCGGCCGGGCGTTGACGATCCACGCAGGAATGGTTTGTTGGACAGGGATGCTGAATGTTCCGGGCAGCGGTTCTTGAGCCATGACAGCGGACGGGGGAAGCAAGCGGCGACCCGAACGAAGCTCCAGGGGAACGTGACGTCGGAGAGGACTTGGGGATCAAAGCACTTCCACCCCTCTGTAAGACAGTAGCAGCGTTGGAGTCTCGACGGCGTTTATTAGGCCGAATTGCCTGATCAACCCTTCGAACGAAGACGACGTTTTCCGTGATGATGATTATATACATATGAAGAAGATGAAGGTCAAACGTTGTCAATATTGTGCTTACAATATCAATAGTACATGTCAAAAAGGCGTCGCGCGAACACGGACACAATAGAAAAGTGTTAACAACACAAACGCCGACTTTTCTGTCATGCTTGTGTGTGCACCTTTATTCTGTTTGACATGAATACCTACCAACTAGTTCAAGTAGCTGTCTGTTATACACCGTAACAGTAAAAAAAAGCGCAAAATACTGAAAATTGAGATAGTTTCGTAATCCAAGCCCCGACCAGTGAGCAAGATTCACTGCAGTGTCACGGTGGCTGCGACGGTCGTCCTGTGTTTTCATTATTTAACAGCTCGATGCCCCCCCCCCCCCCAACCCCCGCCTTTAGACTTCTGAAAACGTCTAAGCTTGCGGTTCATGTGGAATCTTTTTGGGTGCTTCCAGACGAGGCCATAAAAGGTTTGCCAGAAACGTCTTCCCGAGGACAGCAGACTTATCATTGAGGAAAGAATGAAGGCTGTAGGTTCTCGTGAATGCTCTCTACCACTCATTTATTTCACATTTCTTAGGTACATGCCAGGTGTGTAGCTGGAGGATGGCACACCAGGCATATGCCCTCCTCCTCAGTTTTTTTTTGTCATGGCCTGGAGAGTGAAAAATGGCCATTCTAAGGGGGTGCCCCTCCCGAAATAGGTGCCCGGGAGGGTGCCCCTCCCTGGAAAAAATTCTGGCTACGTGCATGGCCCGTGCCTATACCCTAGAAGCGATGTTGCAACAACAACACGAGGAATGCATTGCCAAATGCATCCTTTACGGAAAGAACGTGTGTGATCATTTCCACCTGCTTGTAGTGATGTGACGTCTTTGCAAAAAAAAAATGTTGCTCGTATGTATATCAGTCGATGATTTTGTCCCACTTTAAAGTGTAGATATATAGGTTTATTTTGGAAGAGACCTTTTGTACTACGTCTCTTGTAGCTTACTAGAAAATAGGCTCAGTTAAGAGGTCTCTGTGTCATGAATTTTTTTGCCTAAGTTACATAATATGTCACGAGACTGTTATTCACATTTAGTACATTAGAATCGAAATGAATAATCTTGAAAGGCATTATTTCTCACTTTGATTTTTTTTACTTCCGACGGAGCTTTTTGACGAAAACGTATTTCGTTTACAAATTATACGCTAATGTGACACAATATTCGAAATTTCGATGGTACATGAAGTGATATGCTGCTCTAGATATCTAAAAAATTAAGCATCTAGTCTTGACGTTATGACCATGCGCAATGCTTCATGGCCGTGTATAATTTATGCTAGATATATAAGCAACATTTACAGTCATTTAAGGTAACCGACGAAATCACGAAGTAGTACATCTCACTTGTAAACACAACCTTTTTCTCTTTCAAATCAGTAATTTACAAAACGTTTGCAGTTCGGGCTGTTATGTTTCTATGCTAACAACAAAATCATCCTTACAACAAAAAACAGAAATAAAGGTTTAATATTTCATCAGTGCTGATCCAGTGATAACAGTGCCGTGAGCCGAGGCAATATTGGTGTAATTGTTATGATGCGCTTCAGTACCAGAAATCTGTTACAGTATGTCCATGCACAACACAATGATTTTGAACAAACTGGCAAGATTTATGGCATAAGAAAGTACAATGGCGTTATGTATTATGATCCCTCTACTGGTCATAAAGTTAGCTTCTATGTATTCATGTCAACACATATTTCCGAATTCTATAACACTACTCTGCACTCAGCTTAAAGACTGCAAGAATGTCAGTGTGCCATTTGTTTACCCACGGAATGCACTTCGCATGAACAGTGTTCTGCTTACATCCGTACAATAACACCAAACAGTCATCATTTGTGAATTGTAAGCGACATACATTTCAAAATGCAAGTCGCACGCAAAGATTTTTGCTAGACAACAGCTAATTTACCGAAACAATAAACATTCGCATATTTTTGCGTGTTCACAGTAGCAGCTGGAAATTTGCACAGAATTGCAGAATATATTCTATGGCTGAAAAGCAAAGAGCCCCGATATGCAATTCTTCCCTTAAAGATCTACATGCACACTAACAAATATGCACCAGAGTGTACAAAAAAGCTACTTCAGACAGAATGAAAATTCTACTCACGCCATTGGATGATTCGTATATTGGTTTTATGAGTTCCTGGATATCTTTCGCTAAGAATACAGGCCTAGATTTATTGAACCGAACCTTTCGTCATATTTTCGCTACGCAAGTGACTCATGCTGTAAGACTATGCAAACAACATCCTCACCCGAATATATATTATGTCGCTGTCGGAAGACAACCCCTCTTATTCTGGAATTGCGAACTTTTCAAGAATCTCATATTTCAGATGGCACTTCTTGTTCCTCACTGAAACCATATTGGAATACGCCATGGGTAAAAGCCGATTGTTTTTTTTTTGTCAGAGTTTTCTTTCTTCCGGAGAAAGCGAGTGATACTTCGGCACTTATACTATAGCACATTCGGCTCCAAGCAGTGACAGTTCATGCAGCAAATGCATCAAGCATTTCATTTCAGTGTAGTTGGGCTTCATCAGACCACGTCATTATTGCAGCACTCTCTTGTTTTATTCTCTTGCCGTCGTGCTTGCAGTTGATTGTATACATGCGATACGTATCGACTCGTCCCGCCGCGGTAGTCTAGTGGCTAGGGTACTCGGCTGCTGACCCGCAGGTCGCGGGATCGAATCCCGGCTGCGGCAGCTGCATTTCCGATGAAGGTGGAAATATTGTAGGCCCGTGTGCTCAGATTTCGGTGCACGTTAAAGAACTCCGATATGCACCAACCAAGTGGTCAAATTTCCAGAGCCCTCCACTACAGCGTCTCTCATAATCATATGGTGGTTTTGGGACGTTTAAACCCTACATATCAATCGATACGTATCGACTCAAAGAACGTCTAACGTTTTGCCTTTTGTGAAGCTTGTTTTTTGAGTCAACGTGTTAGTGCGGAGAGAATGTGGAAAATAGACTTTGTGGAACGGCCACGTGGGTGAGGACAAACGTCGACGATAAAGAATAAAAATGAAACGAGACGCTGTAGTACGAAGCGCTCTCTGGCCTGACGACTGACGGCTCTCCGTGCGAATACATGGTTAAGGGGGGCAATCTGGCGTCACTAGCGTGGTCAATGACATCCGAGTCCATGGGGTGGGCTGGGTTTGCTGCAGGACTCGTGTTGCATTGTGGCTGCAGCTGAGAGGCTCGAAATTCGTTGACCTGGGCGTAGAAGGTCCTTCAGATGGCCAGCGTCAGGCAAGTCAGGACGTCGTCCAAGCGTCACAGATGTTGAGAAAACGTCGATGAAAAGACGAAAATGTCATCGAGGTAACATAGGCAAGTCTTCCATTTCAGGCGACGCAGCACGGTGTCAATCATTCACTCAAAAGTCGCGGGCGCATTCCATAGACCGAAAGGCATAACATTGAATTCGTATAGGGCGTCCGGGGTTGCTAACGCAGTTTTTTTCTTTATCATCTTTGTGCATGGGGATTTGCCAATAGCCGGAACACAAGTCGATACTCGAAAAGAATTCAGCAGTACCTAGCGAAAAATCGAGGGCGTCGTCGATGCGAGGCATGGGGTATACTTCCTTTCTAGTGAACTTATTGAGTGCCTGGTAATCGACGCAAAATCATACTGAACAATCTTCTTTACGTGCCAAAACGATGGGAGACGACCAAGGACTGGTTGTGGGTCGGATTATCTCCCGTTGCAGCATATCGTCTACATTTTCTCAATGGTTTTTAGTTCGGCTAGAGAGACGTGGTACGGACGGTAGTGCACAATTTAATTTTCCGTCAGTCTTAATACGATGTTCTGTAGCGGTAGTCTGGCCCAAGATAAATGAATAGACGTCAAAGAGTTTGCACGCTTTTTCAACAAATCAAGCAGCTGCTGCTTCTGTGAGTTGGTCTAGTCTCTGCTGATGGCTGCTGTAAAGGCCGAGGAAAGCAGCATGCTCAGCGGAATGGCCTTTAGAGGAGACAGGGCCAAGAGGCACGACGCACATGGCTCTAGATCAGCAATGCAGGGTACAGTAGTGCCCCGCGGCAGTAGAATGTTATCTAGTGTGGTGTTCGTAGCAGCGAGGACAGCTGATTCATTGTTGAAGTGAGCCACCGCTGACGCGAAAGTTCTGACTTTATTAAGGTAACGTAGGTGACGGGGTGACCTCACCAGAGTGGATGTCATTGTACAAAACTGAGACTAATTGCTGTTCGTGTGGTGGTAGCTCGATGTTTACAGTAGTGATGAGTCGAAGTCACCTGCAGATTTCATCGCTGAGCAAGTGCTCTGTGTCAGTAAGATGGACGACACGTTGTGCAAAACAAATAGCCATGGCAGCAGAAAAAAGAAAGTCCCAGCTTAAAATGAGTTGGAAGGAGCCCGGCGATAGCACATCGAATTCGATATGTGGAAGAATGTCGTTCATCAGCACACGGGCAGTACTGAGAGTGGAAGGGCAAATCATTGTTCCCTAGGCTGTAACCAGTGCTGGATCTATCGTAAGGCATCGTGACTTTTCGAAGATGGGCACACAAATCAGCACGAATGATAGAAAACGAAGCCCCCGTGTCCACCAAAGCATCAACGTCCACTCCCTCAACTGTGACTGAAATCCTATTGTAAGGGCGCTGGAAGAGTTTGAGACCTTGAGTTGTAATAGAGTTTGTACTCCAAAAACTGCATCGCTTAGTTTTTCGCACGACGTTCAGAGGCCAGGAAGGAAGGCTGAACTGGAGACAAGGAGCGACGGTAGGGCGACGGTGAACGGCGTCTGGTTGATCGATGACTATTGCGCAGTTAACCCGATGCTGGTGGAGATGGAGACCGACCCGGCGGTGACGAATAACGGTGACCCTAGTACAAGACTCCTCCGGTAAAGGCCGTGTTCGTGCATGTCGTACCCTCCACACCCGTCTTGCTGGCGCTTTCGTCAAAAGCGTCAAGTGTGACCGCGATAGTTGCAATAATATGCATGTAGGGCGAGTGGATCGCCAAGGAGGGTAGTAGCTTGCGTTAACTGCTCCGGGAGAGAGAGCAGTGAGGGGGACAGATTGGGGCTCAGGCGGTGGTGATGGAAAGCTCGTGGGAAAGCTCGTAGGAAGTGCGGCGGCAACCGACGCGTACGTTCGCGGTGGCGACGTCGAGCTGACAGTGCCTGATGGCGCGGCGGCGCCATGCGAGAATGATGGGAGAGTGCGAGCGGTAGTGTGCTGCTGTTGGGCCATTTGGGTCATGGACGTGAGCTCCTCCCTAATGACTTCCCGCAATGACGTTGAATACGATTGAATGGGACACAGAGAAGGTAGTGCGAATCCCACTGATTGTAATTCTTCTCGGTATAATCGCACTTATTGTGTCTAGTATGTTTGGATCCACCGTAATACGGGCTGCGTCAGTGTTCGGTTGTAGGCGCATAGACTCGAGTTCGTCGAGCCGCTACAGGTTGTCGCAACGTCAGCAACGGTAGCTGGATTCAGGATTACAAGGGCATTGAATGCGACGGGTGCAATCCCTTTAAGAAGCGGGTGTTTAATGCGATGGGTGCAATTCTTTTAAGAAGCTAAATCTAGCTCCCGTATCCACAAACCGTCCTCACCCTTACCTCGACTTTTTCTGAACTGTTGTGAGCAACCATTGCGCTTGATGTACAAAGTAGGGCAGTATTCATGAAGTGGTCTTGTAATCATTCACCTCGTTACCATTTTAGGGTAGAAGCTCCTTGTTTAGAAAAAGTTTATTTACAGCATGTACAGAACACAAAGGCTTCATACCATTCCAGCAACAGGGCACATACACTTCTGCACATCTATATTTCACGACTAACATCACTACGTCACAGTGAAGACATTTGCTCTAATATACATGATTATGTTGGCATACATGTACACAAAAATTCAATATGATATCACGATACAAGGGTATAACGATACAATAGATCCAAATGAAACACCATTTGTAACAAATGAAATCATGTATAACAACTCAACGGGCGCTGCTTAGCACCAAGCTGGTCGAAAAATTAGCTGTATCCTTTCGTGTTCCACCTTGACGAAAGGGCACGACCAATGCCGCAGAAACTCTTGCTCCCCGAGGAAGAAAAGCTCTTCGGAGAGGAACGCGAGGATCTCTCGTCTCATTCTCCCCAGTATTGGCCACAAAGCACGCCGGCGGCAATTGGCAGCTACGGCCTCACATCGGTTTCTCCAAAGGCTGAAAAGCCCCGCAACTATTAAGAGAGCGGAGAAGCGGCTACGCGGAAATCGGCCGTTGGACACGAAAGTTCGCACACCCTGTCCCCGAAAACCAGCATTAACCGCACGCCAAAAAAGGCGGGAAACCACACATTCAAGCGTCGCATGTCGATTGGTCTCTACCATGACGCAGTTGGGGCAAGTGGAAGTGCGAACCACCTGCCATCGCTGCAACCGATCTCGCGTGGGGAGCAAGCCCCAGCCCAGCCTCCAGACAAAGTCTCTGAGATGCCCTGGCAACACTGCGGCAGTTATTGGTTTCCAAGCGCGCTTCAATACAGATTGACGATGCTGGGGCACCAGGGGCCGTAGAAGGGCGGCCATTGTGTCCACCACTTTAGAATCGGCCACCTCTATCTCTGGGCACGTAGCTTCCAAACGTCGGTGAAATGCCAGAAGGGCTCGATACAAAGGTGGTAATTCAGTTGATTGGGGACCTTTGTTTGTTTGGCTATCCGACAAGAAGACACGTAGTGATGGCCCCAGATGGTAGCGAGCCAGTGTCTGAGCGGGTATGTCATCATTGCTTAGTATTCGCAATAGAGTGCGGAGGCACAATGTAGAAGCCGTGACGGAAACGTCGGGGAATGCGAAACCGCCTTGATCTCGCGGTTGAGGTAACGCTGGACGCGATAACAATTCTGTGCCCCCAGACCAAAAAAATGAACTGATGCAGCTTTGCACTTTCCTGCAGACGTGGAGCGGTGGTTTAACAGAATGGCAAAGGTACCAAAATTTTCCTAGATACACCGTTTGAGTTAAGTATCGGCGTTCCAAGAGGGGGAATTCGAAGTGCCTGGCTGCTTGGATATCATTTAGAAGAGTTTGTACGACGGATGACCAGATGCTATCCTGTATACCAAATACAGTGAAAGTAACTCCGAGTATTGAAATCTCAGGAGACCACTGTAAAGGCGACGTGATGTTGATGCGACCGCTGGGGTTGCCAATGAAAAAATACTGGCTTTTAGAAAAGTTTAACCTTGCACCGGAGATAATACCGAAATCATGGAATGTATCAAGAGCATGCTGCAGCGACTGTTCATTATGTACATATAGAGTGATATCATCTGCATATGCAGCGACTTTTACTTGAGTGTTACCGGGTAGAGGTAAGCCACGAATCTGCGGGTGATGTTCAACGGCCCTTAAGAAGGGCTCTAATGCAAGGATAAATAACACTGGGGAGAGGGGACACCCTTGACGGACCCCACGCGTGACTCTAAATGCGTGACTCTCACGGGAATCTAAGTAAAGGGTACTTTCTAAATTAGTGTACATCGCGTTGATAAGGTCAATGAACTTATCTGGGAATCCGTATGCACGTAAAACATTTAGTATGTAGCCATGTTCTATGAAATCAAAAGCTTTCTCTTGATCTAATGAAACCAACAGTCCTTGCGCACATCGGCTAATGGTGTATTGAATGATGTCACGCGTTAACCACGTATGGGCGTGTATTTCTCGGCCCGGAACAGAACAGACCTGGTGGGGAGCGATTAATGTTGCAAGAAATGGACTGATTCGGCGCACCAAAATGTTAGCCAAGAGCTTGTAATCTACATTGAGCAGAGTAATAGGGCGCCAATCTTCTGGTCGCGTAGACATTGGGTCTTTCTTGGGAACTAGTGTTATACGGCCTTTGTGGAAAGAAGTTGGTAGTGTAATATCTTGGAAACACTTGCGAATGACGCGTGACATAGTTGGACCAATGATAGGCCAGAACTGTACATAAAACTCTGCAGGTAGTCCGTCAGGCCCTGGCGCCGATCCCTTTTTCATTGCGTCTAATGCACCTTTGATTTCGTCATCGGATGGCGGTGAAAGGAGGACGTCATTTGACATGTTGGAATCATGAGGTAAATCTGTTAGCAGAGGATGCGAAGAAACGGATCCTGGGTAACAGACATTAGCACCAGATTTAGCTATTGACTCAAAGTGTTGAGTGAATTCCTGAAAGTCGCGCGTACCCGCAGCAGCTGGGGTGATAGAGTTCAGCGAGTGGGCAGGCGAGCCTGGTGGACGAAGCAGAGCTCTGCGTGCATACCTTAGCACCTCAGGGTGTGCACAGGGTGCACGTCTACAGCGCCAAGCTGCAGCCAAGAGTGAAGAAGCGCGCATAATACGCTGGTACCGTTCAACGAGCTCCTCTTGCCATGCCCGCATTACAGTGGAAGGACTGGGATCTCGATTGGCAATGCGTATCTTCTGGATTAACAATGACGCATCTTTCGACATACGGGTGCAAAGTCCTCTGCCCGACGCACTGCAATGATGCCGCCACTGTTCTTTGAGGCGATCCCAATCAGCTACATCGGCCCCAATAAGCGATGCGCGTAACGCTCGGGATAATTTCTCCGTAGCCTGAGAGTCCTGGAGGACGCGGCAATCGAGACGCCATGGTCTGTGAACCGTCGGCGTCCCCGCTGGCAGGCGGAGAGAGAACATAACCGGCCGATGGTCGCTAATGTATACTGGTGTCGGTGGCAATGACATTACCGCGGTGTCGTGAACGTAGGTAATGAGATTGGGAGATGCATACACGCGATCAATTCGGCTGCTCGACGCTGCTCGACGCCAAGTATAGGCATAATTACTGCCATGCACAATTTGATGAATGTCACTCAATGCCAATTGCTGCACTAGACGTTCGAGTTCTCTGGCATTCCAGTTTGACCGGCCGCGACCCGGACCTCGAATGTCTGCGCGTGAGTCTAAGACACAATTGAAATCCCCTAAAAGTACCACATGTCGGGAATTTAAAAGAAACGCATCAAGAGATTGGAAGAACGCGTTTGAGTTCTCGCGTGCCGCTGGGGCATACACGGCAACAAATCTTATTCTTAACGAAAAAAAGGTGCAGTCGAACGCCAGCACGCGTCCGAAGGCATCGAAGGAAACATGATGGTCACGTAAAAGACCTCGGTTAAAAATAACGACTCCGACGCCAGTCGAATGCGTGCTGGCGTACGAAAAGAAACAATCAAAATTGAACGCGCGCTTGAAAGCGAGTACATCAGAAAGCTTGAAAAAATTTGTTTCTTGCAGGAACAGCAAATCACAGTGCACTGAACGTGCAAAAGCCAATACCTCAGCCTGTTTTTGTGGATTTCGGAAACCTTGAACGTTAAAAGTAATAATTTTTAGAGTAAGAGCCATGGGGAAAATGAAAACATAGTATAGAATCACGCAAATGCAGGGGTACCTTTATCAGGTGCGGGAGCCAATGCCCCGCAAGTGGCTGAGTCATTTTTTCCGGCCAGGCGATCCACCGGAAGCTCGGGGCCTCCGGGATCGCGTCGAAGTCCGCAGGGGACTTCTGTCTCTGGTGGGGGCTTCCAAGTCACGAGTAGTTATCCGGTGGCGTTTCGTGTCCGGGTTTTTGAGCGAGGATGGTACAAAGACGTCTCCACTGTCCTGGCTTAAGTCACTGGGGCTGGTGTCTTCGTCAATTTGTAGGGGCGCCTCACTCGCGGTGCTGTTGGAGTCCTCGTTAATGCAGGCGTCGTCATCTTGAGATGTAGACTCCTCGATGACACCTGAACTTGTTGTCGACAGAGCAGCAACGCGAGGAGCCTCAGATGCAATATTCCCATCCGAGACGCCGTCCTCACGAGGCGCTTCGTCAGACGAGGGCTTGGCCTGCGATTCCTCAGAAATGGCCACGGGACGCGGGGAACTTAAGTTTTCAGTACCTGGAGGGAGTACCAGGCCCGGAATCGTTGGGGACGCAGTGGGCGTCTGGTGCAGCGTTGCGATTGGCACACCATGGTCGTGGTCGGTTGCCGCGGCTCGCGTTGACCAATCGTCGCACTTGTTCTTAGATGGCGTTCCTGGTTGAAGTGGAGGGAAATCCTTGGATGCCGCCTCGGAATACGACGGCCTGATGGTGCAGGCCACGGTGGCATGCGGGTCCCCACAACGGCGACACGGCAGCGAGCAGCCTTTCCCGTCGTGGCCATAAACGCCGCACCTTCCACAAAACGGAGCTGTGCAGTTTATGCGGAAGTGCCCACTGTCTCCACATCGACGGCACACTCGCTGGATGCCTTTATAGTCACAGGTTACTCGACGGCCCGCGACCTTGAGGTAGTTGGGCACCGGTGACGAAGCCTTCATTTCCATGCGGACGTATCGCGTCCCAGTGGTCACGGTTGGGCGCGATCCCATGAGTCCTCTGGTGATGTGCAGCACCTTCCCGTAGGGAGAGAGTGCTTGTGCGAGGACTTCGTTGGGTACGCGGCACGGCAGGAACAGGACGGTCACTTGGGTCACTTGGGGTCCCAGGGGTACGATGGCGACGCGCTCTCCTCGGATGATAAGGTGCGACGCGTCTACGATTTGGGCCAGTGCGGCCTCACTGTTGACGGTAACTTGGTAGTTCCGGCCTCCAAAGTGCTGAACGCAGTATACTTCTTCGATTCCTACTATTGAAGACGTCGCGTCAACGACGTCTTCGGGACTAGTCCCCTCGGGGACGACTACGTCGAAGGATAACGCCTTCTTCGGGGGCTGGCTCGCCATGACGGGCGTCCGCCAGCCCAGGGACGCCGTGAGACGCTAACGACGACGTGAGACGCTAAGAAGCTCCTTGTTTAGCAAAAGTTTATTTACAGCTTGTACAGAACACAAAGGCTTCATACCATTCCAGTAACAGGGCACATATACATCGGCACATCTATATTTCACGACTAACATCACTACGTTACAGTGAAGACATTTGCTCTAATATACATGATTATGTTGGCATACATGTACACAAATATTCAATGTGATATCACGATACAAGGGTATAACAATACAATAGATCCAAATGAAACACAATATGTAACAAATGAAATCACATATAACAACTCAACGGGCGCTGCTTAGCACCAAGTCGGTCGAAAAATGAGCTGTATCCTTTCGTGTTCCACCTTCACGAAAGGGCACGACCAATGCCGCAGAAACTCTTGCTCCCCGAGGAAGAAAAGCTCTTCGGAGAGGAACGCGAGGATCTCTCGTCTCATTCTCCCAGTATCGGCCACAAGGCACGCCGGCGGCAATTGGCAGCTACGGCCTCACATCGGTTTCTCCAAAGGCTGAACAGCCCCGCAACTATTAAGAGAGCGGAGAAGCGGCTACGCGGAAATCGGCCGTTGGACACGAAAGTTCGCACACCCTGTCCCCGAAAACCAGTATTAACCGCACGCCAAAAAAGGCGGGAAACCACACATTCAAACGTCGCATGTCGATTGGTCTCTACCATGACGCAGTTGGGGCAAGTGGAAGTGCGAACTACCTGCCATCGCTGCAACCGATCTCGCGTGGGGAGCAAGCCCCAGCCCAACCTCCAGACAAAGTCTCTGAGGTGCCCTGGCAACACTGCGGCAGTTATTGGTTTCCAAGCGCGGTTCAATACAGATTGACGATGCTGGGGCACCAAGGGTCGTAGAAGGGCGGCCATTGTGTCCACCACTTTAGAATCGGCCACCTCTATCTCTCGGCACGTAGCTTCCAAACGTCGGTGAAATGCCAGAAGGGCTCGATACAAAGATGGTAATTCAGTTGATTGGGGACCTTTGTTTATTTGGCTATCCGACAAGAAGACACGTAGTGATGGCCCCAGATGGTAGCGAGCCAGTGTCTGAGCGGGCATGTCATCATTGCTTAGTATTCGCAATAGAGTGCGGAGGCACAATGTAGAAGCCGCGACGGAAACGTCAGGGAATGCAAAACCGCCTTGATCTCGCGGCTGAGCTAACGCTGGACGCGATAACAATTCTGTGCCACCAGACCAAAAAAATGAACTGATGCAGCTTTGCACTTTCCTGCAGACGTGGAGCGGTGGTTTAACAGAATGGCAAAGGTACCAAAATTTTCCTAGGTACACCGTTTGAGTTAAGTATCGGCGTTCCAAGAGAGGGAATTCGAAGTGCCTGGCTGCTTTGATATCATTTAGAAGAGTTTGTACAACGGATGACCAGATGCTATCCTGTATACCAAATACAGTGAAAGTAACTCCGAGTATTGAAATATCAGGAGACCACTGTAAAGGCGACGTGATGTTGATACGACCGCTGGGGTTGCCAATGAAAAAATACTGGCTTTTAGAAAAGTTTAACTTTGCACCGGAGATAATACCAAAATCATGAAACGTATCAAGAGCATGCTGCAGCGACTGTTCATTATGTACATATAGAGTTATATCATCTGCATATGCAGCGACCTTTACTTGAGTGTTACCGGGTAGAGGTAAGCCACGAATCTGCGGGTGATGTTCAACGGCCCTTAAGAAGGGCTCTAATGCAAGGATAAATAACACTGGGGAGAGGGGACACCCTTGACGGACCCCACGCGTGACTCTAAATGCGTGACTCTCACGGGAATCTAAGTAAAGGGTACTTTCTAAATTAGTGTACATCGCGCTGATAAGGTCAATGAACTTATCCGGGAATCCGTATGCATGTAAAACATTTAGTATGTAGCCATGTTCTATGAAATCAAAAGCTTTCTCTTGATCTAATGAAACCAACAGCCCTTGCGCACATCGGCTAATAGTGTATTGAATGATGTCCCGCGTTAACCACGTATGGGTGTGTATTTCTCGGCCCGGAACAGAACAGACCTGGTGGGGAGCGATTAATGTTGCAAGAAATGGACTGATTCGGTGCACCAAAATGTTAGCCAAGAGCTTGTAATCTACATTGAGCAAGGTAATAGGGCGCCAATCTTCTGGCCGCGTGGACATTGGGTCTTTCTTGGGAACTAGTGTTATACGGCCTTTGTGGAAAGAAGTTGGAAGTGTAATATCTTGGAAACACCTGCGAATGACGCGTGACATAGTTGGACCAATGATAGGCCAGAACTGTACATAAAACTCTGCAGGAAGTCCGTCAGGCCCTGGGGCCGATCCCTTTTTCATTGCGTCTAATGCGCCTTTGATTTCGTCATCGGATGGCGGTGATAGGAGGACGTCATTTGACATGTTGGAATCATGAGGTAAATCTGTTAGCAAAGGATGCGAAGAAACGGATCCTGGGTAACAGACATTAGCACCAGATTTAGCCATTGACTCAAAGTGTTGAGTGAATTCCTGAAAGTCGCGCGTACCCGTAGCAACTGGGGTGATAGAGTTCAGCGAGTGGGCAGGCGAGCCTGGTGGACGAAGCAGAGCTCTGCGTGCATACCTTAGCACCTCAGGGTGCGCACAGGGTGCACGTCTACAGCGCCAAGCTGCCGCCGAGAGGGAAGAAGCGCGCATAATACGCTGGTACCGTTCAACGAGCTCCTCTTGCCATGCCCGCATTACAGTGGAAGGACTGGGATCTCGATTGGCAATGCGTATCTTCTGGATTAACAATGACGCATCTTTTGACATACGGGTGCAAAGTCCTCTGCCCGACGCACTGCAATGATGCCGCCACTGTTCTTTGAGGCGATCCCAATCAGCTACATCCGCCCCAATGAGCGATGCGCGTAACGCTCGGGATAATTTCTCCGTAGCCTGAGAGTCCTGGAGGACGCGGCAATCGAGACGCCATGGTCTGTGAACCGTTGGCGTCGCCGCTGGCAGGCGAAGAGAGAACATAACCGGCCGATGGTCGCTAATGTATACTGGTGTCGGTGGCAATGACATTACCCCGGTGTCGTGAACGTAGGTAATGAGACTGGGGGATGCATACACGCGATCAATTCGGCTACTCGACGCTGCTCGACGCCAAGTATAGGCATAATTACTGCCATGTACACTTTGATGAATGTCACTCAATGCCAATTGCTGCACTAGACGTTCGAGTTCTCTGGCATTCCAGTTTGACCGGCCGCGACCCGGACCTCGAACGTCTGCGTGTGAGTCTAAGACACAATTGAAATCCCCTAAAAGTACCACATGTCGGGAATTTAAAAGAAACGCATCGAGAGATTGGAAGAACGCGTTTGAGTTCTCGCGTGCCGCTGGGGCATACACGGCAACAAATCTTATTCTTAACGAGAAAAAGGTGCAGTCGAACGCCAGCACGCGTCCGAAGGCATCGAAGGAAACATGATGGTCACGTAAAAGACCTCGGTTAAAAATAACGACTCCGACGCCAGTCGAATGCGTGCTGGCGTACGAAAAGAAACAATCAATATTGAACGCGCGCTTGAAAGCGAGTACATCAGAAAGCTTGAAAAAATTTGTTTCTTGCACAAACAGCAAATCACAATGCACTGAACGTGCGAAAGCCAATACCTCAGCCTGTTTTTGTGGATTTCGGAAACCTTGAACGTTAAAAGTAATAACTTTTAGAGTAAGAGCCATGGGGAAAGTGAAAACATTCTATAGGATCACGCAATTGCAGGGGTACCTTTATCAGGTGCGGGAGCCAATGCCCCGCAAGTGGCTGAGTCATTTTTTCCGGCCAGGCGATCCACCGGAGGCTCGGGGCTTCCGGGATCGCGTCGAAGTCCGCAGGGGACTTCTGTCTCTGGTGGGGGCTTCTAAGTCACGAGTAGTTATCCGGTGGCGTTTGGTGTCCGGGTTTTTGAGCGAGGATGGTACAAAGACGTCTCCACTGTCCTGGCTTATGTCACTGGAGCTGGCGTCTTCGTCAATTTGTAGGGGCGCCTCACTCGTGGGGCTGTTGGAGTCCTCGTAGATGCAGGCGTCGTCGTCTTGAGGTGTAGACTCCTCGATGACACCTGAACTTGTTGTCGACTGAGCAGCAACGCGAGGAGCCTCAGATGCAATATTCCCATCCGAGACGCCGTCTTCACGAGGCGCTTCGTCTGACGAGGGCTTGGCCTGCGACTCCTCAGAAATGGCCACGGGACGCGGGGAACTTAAGTTTTCAGTACCTGGAGGGATTACCAGGCCCGGAATCGTTGGAAACGCAGTGGGCGTCTGGTGCAGCGTCGCGATTGGCACGCCTTGGTCGTGGTCGGTTACCACGGCTCGCGTTGACGAATCGTCGCACTTGTTCTTAGATGGCGTTCCTGGTTGAAGTGGGGGGAAATCCTTGGATGCCGCCTCGGAATACGATGGCCTGATGGTGCAGGCCACGGTGGCATGTGGGTCCCCACAACGGCGACACGGCAGCGAGCAGCCTTTCCCGTCATGGCCATAAACGCCGCACCTTCCACAAAATGGAGCTGTGCAGTTCATGCGGAAGTGACCACTGTCTCCACATCGACGACACACTCGCTGGATGCCTTTGTAGTCACAGGTTACTCGATGGCCCGCGACTTTGAGGTAGTTGGGCACAGGTGACGAAGCCTTCATTTCCATGCGGACGTATCGCGTCCCAGTGGTCACGGTTGGGCGCGATCCCATGAGTCCTCTGGTGATGTGCAGCACCTTCCCGTAGGGAGAGAGTGCTTGTGCGAGGACTTCGCTGGGTACGCGGCACGGCAGGAACAGGACGGTCACTTGGGTCACTTGGGGTCCCAGGGGTACGATGGCGACGCGCTCTCCTCGGATGATAAGGTGCGACGCGTCTACGATTTGGGCCAGTGCGGCCTCACTGTTGACGGTAACTTGGTAGTTCCGGCCTCCAAAGTGCTGAACGCAGTATACTTCTTCGATTCCTACTATTGAAGACGTCGCGTCAACGACGTCTTCGGGACTAGTCCCCTCGGGGACGACTACGTCGAAGGATAACGCCTTCTTCGGGGGCTGGCTCGCCATGACGGGCGTCCGCCAGCCCAGGGACGCCGTGAGACGCTAACGACGACGTGAGACGCTAAGACGCTCCTTATGGCGTGGCTTATGCGTCCCTCGTGGTACGTAACCCCCAGTGGCACATACCCGAAATAGCGGTACTCACAATTTTGACCTCCAAGGTGGTTCCGGTGAGAGATTTCGTCTGTGCGTTGTTGAACAATAAAGATAGTGCTCAATGTCCATGTTAATGGCTGCTAAGGGGGAATGAGAGACAGGAGCATTCGGCCTTTAGGTAACGCGCACGCTGCGATCCCCGTTAGCAGCTATTGGCATGTACATTGAGCACGATCTGACAAGAAAGGGTTGCTACAGCATACTCGCTGGGTGTAACCTCCTTGGGTTTAGGAATGTTTAGCGAGCATTGGGCCGCAGTGCCATGAATACAGTGAACTAGTATATAACATGAACTCGAGGTGGTTAAAGGTCCGGAGAGGTATCGTCATCGAGAGAAGGACAACGGTTTGATTGGCACGTCGTACAAAGCGCGTGAAGCACTCGCCGAAGCGCGTAATCTCTGTACGGAAAACAGTGTGGTCCGTAGCACTCACTAATACGAGTCCAGTGGACATCGATGAGGAGGCACTAATGTTCCTTCAGTTCACAAGCGCTCAAGTAGCGCAGAAGTCTTGAGGAAGGTGATGAGGGCAGCTTGCGCGCGCTTCACCAGGCATGCGTGCGCACGGGGAAAAAGAATCACATCAACAGTGCTGGTGCAGAGTCCCAGTTTGCTGTAAGCATCGAAGAGTGGTCTGCGCGCGTCCGAATACTCCTCACACTGGAAAATAATGTGATGGAGTGTTTCGGGCTGTGGGCAATGACGGCAGTTTGGGTCTTCACGTCCCGACTGTCTGTGAACCCGTTCCGCCGTGCGGTAGCAGCCGATGCGCAGGCGGAGAAGGAGGGCACGCTCCTCTCTCGAAAATCCAGTTTCCGGGAGTGGGCGTGGTGGCTGCCCTGCCGCAACTCGTCGGTCCGGGTGGCGAGCGGTACAGAGCTTTCCTTGTCGGCTGTGCATGGCGCATGGGGGCTTGTGAGTCCGTTGCGGAAAGCAGAACGAATGACCCTCGCCTTTCTTTTTTTTTCTCTTTTCCAATCTGTCCCTCCCTATATCTTTTATTCCCCATACCCCATTCCTGTGCTGACCTGTTGAGGTGTCCTTGTAAGGAGAGACAGTTACGGGTCGGCACTTTTCTTTTCTTTTCTTTTCTTCTGTTATAACCACTTATATATATGGTTAAAGGTGAGAAGTAAACCCGAAGCACAAGCCGTAAGAAAGTGTGCATGTACCACCTCCCGTTTAGTCCTTGAAATGTCCGCTGGATGGCGGTGCTTCTATATGGAGAATATATGATGAAAAGATGCGAGATGGTGGTACTTGGAGTGCTGAATAGATGGACGAACGGACACACAGACAGATGCATGGATGGACGCATGAACGGACGCAGGCGCAGATGCATGGACGAAAGCAGGGACGGACGCACGAACAGACGCACGCACGGACGGGTGGATGGACGCATGGACGGTTACACAGACGTACGCAGGAACGGACGGAAGCAAGAACGAATGTACGGACGAATGCTTCGCCCCACTCCCCATCATTCGCTCCGTGGATATGCTGCCATTTTTTTTTTTGTGCCTTCAGAACACATGTAGAAGATACAGGCACTTAGTAAAATTTGTAGCATGGCCAAGGTTGGTTTGTAATTACGGACCTAATTCATCTTTTTGTGCCCGCTCCTCACGCTAGGCCTTCTCGCAAGCCAAGTCTGCCTCTTGTTTTCGCGCACACTGCTCGCGTTCGCCCTGCTCGCGCCTTGCACCAGGTTCAGCGACATATTTTTCTCGAGCCTGTGCCTTCTCCTCCTCCACCCACACTGAAGTGCGTCCCCGCTTAAGCCTAACCTCTCAATGACGCTCACCAGGTCTTTCGAATTCGTACTTCTTGCATGTATTAAACCTTCCAATCAGCCTCCTCCTGTCGCGGACGCCATTCTCACGATATAACGTGCGGTTCTTAAAGTATGACGTATGGTTGAGAGTGCGATCAGTCCCAACAAACGACGAGGCTGCTTGCAGGTTTAGGAACAATAACACTTTGTGAGAACATGAAACGTGAACACTAACACACAGAGAAAACAGCGGAAACTCGAAGGGTAATAAGAAGGTTAACTAAGAGCAGTGTCTAGAGTTTCAGTGAAAAGTCAGGCCTGATCAACACTGTCTAAACCATCGTAGAGTCGAACGCGCCTTGCGATGCGAGGAGACATGCGTTGCTGGGAGCTTCGAAGACGCCAGCGGCGTCTTCTAAAGGCTGTCGAGAAACGGGTGTCTTACCCAACGAAGCATCAGAGGCGGAGGACGCCACCGGCCACGTGAAGGCCACAGCTTCAGCTCGTGAATTGCGTATAGCGTTGAATTTTGGGCCCCGTCACCTGACTGCATACAATACTCAGTACCTTTTCATCTTTTTCTTTTCTCTTGCCCCATGGAACTCCGATACCTGCCACGTGCGCACATCTCCGCATGCGTCCCAACATCTTCGTCGTCGTCTTCCAGCGCCCACGTCACATCAGGGCACATTTTACAAATGTTTTTGAGAATGGAAGCATGAGACCCCCCCCCCCCTCTGGTCTCTACCCCCTGAAAGTGCCACCTCCTGGCATTTCCGCCATGTTAGGGTGCACGCCCGTGAGATGAATGGCAAGCGGCGTTCGGAGTGACATCTCGTCTCTTTCCGGGCGCATAGCGATGCAAATCTTAGCAGACGAGATAATGAGCACCCAGTGTATGCATTTCTGTTTCCAGCTCAAAATGCTCAAACCAGATGAGAGGTACTTCAAGGCGTTCACACGGAGATCAGAAATAGACGTTGTGCGATTGGACCCGGTTAACACGATGGCTAAAAGAGCCGTCTGGCCTAATATTCGGTCATTCCAGCGACGCAGGTGGCGCCATGTAGCCGTGCTCCGAAACAGTCACATGGTGATAAAACTGCGATGCAGTTGGGTCTCTCAGTAGTCATAAATGCATGAACGCGTCTTCACGCTCTGCGACGCTGACGTATTCCGACATTTCGACCTTCCGATGCGACTCTTATAGTCGCAGGAACGCTCGAATCGCTCGGGCTATTTGCTCTACTTGTGGCACCCTTTCAGCCTCGCCCGAGGAATCCACGATTGTGTTTATTCGATAGTGGTCAATTACGTCACCATGCTGAAATTGTACCAGTCCAGCAACTATAGGTGGCGCAGCAGAAGGTGTTGAAATGGTTGGCGAGACGGTGATGAGCAAGCGTTTACGTCAGCGTCGTAGAGTGTGAAGACGCGTTCGTTGGTTGATGACAAGGAAGATAAAAATTTTTTCTTAAATCCTCCTCTGTTGATGACTACTCAGAGACCCGAAATGCGTCGCAGTTCTATCACCGTGTGGCGGTTTCGGAGCACGGCATCATGGCGCCGCCTGTGTCGCTGGAATAACCGAATAAAAGGAGAAATCACTGTCTTGCAAACCCTGCGGTAAAAATGCATGGATTTGCTAAGCTATTGGCGCCTTTCGACCATCATAAACTAAACCATTTCTTTTCGCTTTCGTGTCATAGACACAAGGTCCAGTGCATCTGCTTGAAATTAGAATTTTTGTAAAAATTTATTGTGCGTATAGGTACAATTTCGGGGGCCTAAAACTGCATTTTGACTGCCTATCTTTCGCGTCTAAAACCTTACTTTTTAGTGCCTATAAATGCGGCCTCTAATGATCACTTCTCGTGTACTGTCCATTTGTGCTCCAATCTGATATCCGTTTGTTCGTGCTCTCTCCTCTCTCTTTTTCTTGTTTAGAGAAATTATTCTCACAGACAGTGAATATCAATTACAATCCAACAGAACATTGCGACGGAACACAACATCCACAGACACACCAAAAGTTGTTACAAAAAGATATGTGTACATATGTAAACGGAACACAACATACACAACTTACCCAACTACACAGGAATTGTTACAAAAACAATGTCTACATATGCACAATACATGGTAAACGAAGGGCCCACAAATGAAATGTAGAGATCAATATGTCAGATATTTACATAGTATTTACAACGTATTTGTATGAGTACTAAACAAAGATTAACCTACCAATACCAGGCAGGCCAGAAAACAAGCCTTACACGCCTCTAACAGATGAACACAAAATGGCAGGACCAGTGTCGAAGGAATTCCTTCTCACCCAGAAAGAAGAGTTGCTCCGACAACACAGATATTATTTCTTTGTACAGTCGCTCCAAAATCGGGAAGAGAGCACGGCGGTGACGACCTGCTGCAACAGCTTCACAACGGTTACGCCAAAGACAGTAGGCACCAGCAACAATAAGAAGGCAAGCAAAGCGGCCTCGAGAACAACGTCCAGAAGAAACAAAGCGGTTTACTTCGATGCCACGAAATCCTGCATGCACAGCCCTCCAGAAAACACGAGCAACGACACATTGCCTTAACACATGCTGATTTTTTTTCCCGTATGGAGCAGTTCAGACATGTTGATGACTGGACCATTCTCCACCTTTCTAGGCGGTCAAGGGTAGGAAGAACGCCCCGCCCAAGCCGCCACATGAAGTCCCGGAGGTGGCCAGGTATAAATGATGCCGTCAGCGTGCTCCAAGACACACGACTAGAGCGGGTGCGGCGTGCTGGAGGAACTAACGGGAGCAACAACGCGGCTGTTGTGTCAACGATAGAATTGTCTGACACATCTAAATCAAGGCAAGTCGACTGGATATGACGAAAAAACGCGACAGCTGTTGCATAAAGAGAAGGAAGTGCTAATGATTGTGGGCCCTGATTAAGGCGCACATTAGGCAATAAATACCGAAGGTGAATGCCTAGAAAATAATATGCCAGAGTTCGCGCGGGGGAATCCTCTCCTTCTCCTTCAAAACTACCCAATCCTTTGGCCCAATGTAGGGTACCATGCCATTCCTTCTTGACTGATTAATATTGCTGCCTTTCCTTTCCCTCCGGTTCCTTCCTTCCATTTTTGCCTCTTTTTTCCTTCTTTTCTTCCAACATAACAAAGACATACACGTAATAATCAAGATAACAGGACTAGTAAATGGCTCTTTAACGGCCAACGATACCACCATCTTAAGGAAATGAATACCTATTGCTTATTACCTGCATCTAGAAACCAAATAGGCGTTGGTCATCGTTAACAGAATACGTGCACTTGAAGCCACTATTGCCACTCCTTAGTGCACATTTATTTACACATGTGCTGACATCATCCCATGTTTGCAAGACAGAATCTTTCGTTGACCATTGATAATTTTTTCTCTAACGTATACAGTATATGTATCTATCTTTACATTTCATTAAGCTTTTCACGCTGGAACGTCCTCGTGCCAAAGTCTACATTACTCCCGAGAATCCAAATTATGAAGAAATCTCTCGCGGTTTCACAGCTCTGGGCTTCTGTTTCGAAAACTTTCTCAGCTAGCGAGGTGCAATCTTCGTCAGCACAGGCATACACCAGCGCTTAATGCTTTACTTCCAATTCATGCATATATTCTTTCTTTCTTTCTTTCTTTCTTTCTTTCTTTCTTTCTTTCTTTCTTTCTTTCTTTCTTTCTTTCTTTCTTTCTTTCTTTCTTTCTTTCTTTCTTTCCTTCTTTCTTTCTTTCTTTCTTTCTTTCTTTCTTTCTTTGTTCAGCCTTATGACGCGTTCCAAGGCTCAGTGACTTACACGCAGCTTGGTAGCAACAAGAACGAGAAGTACATATAGCTTCGGGTAACTGATCGACAACAGACTCTTCTTACGTTAGGCAGTTCCAAAAACGGCTTGATCAGGGTGCGCATGCACAACTGGACGATACATCTGCCAACGGGATAACGTTAGAAGCGGAGAGTAAGATTTCACACTTCCTTGAAACCTTAGTCATAATAAAGACGTCTTGGCTGCTGCTATTGTGGGGTTGACCACCTTGGTACTGCTTGCGGAGACGTGGACTGCGCCTTAGACCCTGGAGCCGTGGTCGTTCCTTGAAATGACGACGCAGTTGCGGATGCCTGTGATGGCGGCAATCTTCATGGCAACGTCATTTGGAAAAGTTCTTCTCTCTCCGAATCGTCTTCATCTAAGCACGTATGAAAAGATTCACGTGCCGCTAGGAGGTGTTGCCGATTGCGCCAGTTTCTGGTTGTCCTCTGTAGCGACGCGGTAGGATCTCGGTGCTACCAGGTCCATGACTCGAACCTTTTAGTCCCATGTGTTGCCTCGTATTCTTACTACCGCATCTATCTGGAGATGAGGGAGGGGTTCTCTTTTTAACAATTGCCGAGTTTGGCGCCTTAGAGGTTGTTCACTGGGGCTCGAACGGAAGTCCGGCAGACGAGAACGCCACCTTCTACCTTGAAGCGATTCCCCAGGAGAGCGCCCTTCTTCAAGGGGAGTCGAGTGGTAGCAGAGTAACCCTAGCCGAAAGTCCTCCCTCGTTTCACCCGTTTGCTTCATGATTCTTTTGACAATTCGGACAACCTTCTCGGCGAGACCATTAGACTGCGGGAACCTCGGTTCTCTTTCATCGTGCAACATGTAAGCTATCACTCTCAAGAGCCAACCTGGAACTTCGGGCTCATCCTGTTCAGTATTCTATTCAGTGGTACTGTAAACAATTTATTTTTTTCGGGTACGCTGACGTCATACCGTGCCTACGGGTATTCTATTCTCATCACCGAAAAGAGATTGCACATTTTTCGAGTCTTCCTGGCCTTTGTATGCGTAAGAGAGATGTGGCTGAAAGGAAGAGGGTATGGGAAGCGAGTATACGTTCTCATCTTCGTTATGTACTTCGATTTTCGCAGTATCCCATAGCTCAAACTTTCCCTATCTTTCGCTAGGTCTCAACACTCTTCCCTCCTTTTCTTCTTCTTTGCTTAAAAAGTGGTTGCTGTTTCACGTGGGTCCAAGCGGCATTATTGGTTCAAACCGAAGCCGGCTGCACTGCTGCGTTCGAACCAGTGCACGCATATCTCTGCGCACGTCGGCAGCTTTCTGTATCTCCCTCTCTCTTTTTTTTTTACTTGGGGATCCAACTTCAGACCAATGGCCTTTTCGTATGAAGGAAATCCAGGGCAACAATAAGCGTTCGAACGTAGTATTTTTTCTTTTGTTTTTTACTGGCTATCCCTACTTTTGCAGTTTCCCATATGCTTTCGCTTTTCATTAAAAAAAGGTAAAATTCTAACAGAGAAATTGTTCCCAATAGCACCATCCGAAGGAAACTCAATAGGTGGAACACTGACATGGCTGAAAGCGGCAGCGAATCATTCCAAGGCTGAAAGAATCAGTCAAATAAAGATCAAGAAGAGATACAAGAAATAAAGAAAGAAGAAATAACAGAAGCAGCCAAATCAAGATCAAGAAGCGAGAAAAGAAATAAATAACCAAGAACTAACAGGTCATGTTTTTTTACACTGCGATTGTTTGTTTTTTACATTCTTTCTTGAGCGGATTCAGCTTCTGGAACGGCAAATCTCGCTCGTACACTTACACAAAAGGAATTTATCGGGGACTATAGCGATCGCTGAAAGCAAGCAAGGACATTCATTCGGTCGACGTCGAAATAGGAAATCGAAAGCGGCAGTCGACGCACAATGGCACACTAAAAAAAAAAAGAGGAGGACTAACAAGAAAGACAAAGGAGGCTGCAATCAGCTCGTAGACGACCGTCACAAGAAATTCCTTGCAAACTCTCGTGAAAGAGGTGCGACTTCCGTGATTTGCTTGCACGAAGCGCCCCACTGCCATTTTAGATGCCTTGCTGCTCAAGAGAGCAGAGCTATCTGTCCGCCCATCCACCCAACGATCCATATATGGGTAGATATATATAGACTTCATTAATAAAAGCACCTGTAGCAACTGGTTTGGTGTAGCCAGACGACACTTACTTCCGATTTAATAATGTGTGCAAAATATATTATATGATTTGCAAATTTTCCTTTTTTCCAAAATATGCGAGAGATTGTAAAGCATTTTAAATCGAGAGCTTGATATCATCAAGCCACTTGCTGCTTGCACCACAGCTTCCTACATAAGCTATCGGTGTCTCGTCAAGTAAGGAGCGCTTGCACATTTTGTTATGAGGTCTTATTAGTCACATTGTCGTTCTACGTTTTTTTCTCCTAATGTTCCTAAATAGAGTGCGCATGCGTTGGTGGACATAGAAAAGACTTTTTGGGATTCTGCTATGTCCGCACATTGGAACAAGAGACTATAGCTCTACATTTACAGCGAAAGCTGTTATGTGGTCACAACAAGAGTCGCGCGCACCATAGCCGCGGCCGCCGCCAGTATCCATAACCACTATCACGTGAAATAAAAGAGGTGCGTAAATAAAAAAAGAAACACCGTGGACATAAGGAAATCGAAACCTGGGTCCTCTGCGTGCCAGCCCAGTATTCTACCACAGATTCACCACACCAGTGCTTCAAACCACGTTGCAGACTTGCTTTTGGCAGGCTTTATATTGGGAAGGACTAATAAAATGTTTCAGAACTGCAAGCGAACAAACAGGCATCGCACAATTTGAATTGCGTAACGAGTGCGTCTTTGAATGCTCCAATCTATTACAAAAGCTTCAGGCATACTTCTTTATCGTCATCAACCACAAAATCAAAACATTGCGCAAGATTCCTGGCAAGTGTCTAGCCACTACCATGTTTCTCCGAAGAATAACGAAGAGTGGCAGAGGGAATGCATCCACAATACCTAAATTTATGATGAATATGGTGTAGTTGGTACCCTGCACAAGCGTTCTTGTAGCAGTTATCCAAAGAGTGTTTAATAAAGACTGAAAGGCTATTTTTATAGCTTTCGCTATGACTTTGCTACGCTTTCCGTGCCAGCCTGGAGGTTTCTTTTTAACGGCGAAGCTGTTTTAGCCAACCGTAAAAATTCGGGTGTGTATGATCAAGTGTGTACCCAACCATTATCATCTGGGAAAGCTACGTGCCACCGAAGTTGGGCGGATGCCGCTACTCCCACCTGGTCCACAAAAATTAGGAAGGCAACAAATGGGCGGCAGAAACTAATTAAGATTCTTAGACAAATAGAACCAGTAATTGTGAAAAGCTTTAACGAACCTTCGATATTAACTAAGTGATAAACATATTGGACCCAAGTTGCAACTTGGATGAAGTATCTGTGCGGAATGCACGAACCGCAAGGAGAACGAGTGAATGCTGGGGAATAGGAAATGCGATGACGGTCGTGGGAAGAACCTGGGGTGATGGAAGCCATTTGCGAACGGTGACGTGCCCGTAGATCTGCGAGAAGTGTGAACTCTCGGTTTCGGCGAAAGTTTCTACCTCTGGAGATAGGACATCAGTGTCGTGTCCGTGATGGTCTCTGGCTCAACTCAAACCTCTATGCGTTGGAGGCAACCTACAAAACACCTAGCATGATCTACGCAAAGCTTCGTAACATGCAGAAAGCACCCAAGAAACAATTTAGCATTGATTGATGTGTAGGGTTAAACGTTCCAAAACCAACGTATGACTATGAGAGACGCTGTAGTGGAGGGCTTCAAAAATTTAGACCACCTGGGGTTCTTTAACGTGCACCCAAATCTAAGCACACGGGCCTACAACATTTCCACCTCCATAAGAATTGCACCCGCCGAAGTCGGGATTTGATCCCGCGACCTGCGGATCAGCAGCCGAGTACCTTAGCCACTAAACCACCGTGGCAACTTAGCATGCATTACCTGTAGTTAAAGCGTAGGAAAAGCCTAAAAGCAGCCACGTTAGAAATCAGAATCATTTTGTTTCGATGTTTCAAGTCCTTGGAGACATAGCGAAATCATCGCTATTTAATATGTAAATATATGAGCGCACAAGGTAGAAGGAAAAGTACTTGACAGGAAAGACGCTCACTTACAACTGAACTTTTATTAGAAAACATTCATGCTGCACGAGAACACATACGCGCAGGTGCAACCAACTATCACTTCAAGGTCCCCCCTGCCTCCTCTAAAAGAAAATAAGATATACTGGTACTACGCGTTGAGCGTTGAGTCCGCGACGCGTTTATTAAGAAAACGAACACAGGTCATGTGCTGAGCGATCCGAATCAGAGCTATCACGAGCACGAACCACGGTCCTTTTCCTCGTTTTGTGCAGGCACTGCTAATTTCACCCTATCCATTCTACAAATCTTCCCCCACTGAAAAGGAGCCATCCTGGCGATCTAAGGCACAGGTACGACTGATGAATCATAGTGCGGCTTCAGTCGGTTGACGTGAACAGTCTCACGGCCCCGACGGCGGGGGTCTGTGGATGGCTGTATGGGTTCGACAATATAGTTTACCAGGGATGCTTGACGCAGGATGTGGTAGGGGCCTTCATACTTAGGCAGCAGCTTTGAAGAAAGGCCTGGAGTTGAGGAGGCAACGCGAAGCCACACCAATGTTCCGGGCGAGTATGACTGGGGATGCAGGTTGGCGTCACGGTGGTCCTTTTGGTGAGCTTGGTCTTGTGAAGTTAACGCACGTGCTAGCTGCCTGCATTCTTCCGCATAGGTGGCGACTACTGAGAGAGTTGCAGACTCTGGAGTATCCGGGAGATACAACAAATGGTATCCATAAATTAGGAGGGTTCACGACCATATAGAAGAAAGAAGGGAGAAAATCCAGTCGTGGACTGAGTGGCGCTGTTGTACGCATAGGTGACTAATGGTAGTATGCGGTCCCAGTTGGTGTGGTCAGCAGATACATATATGGACAGTATGTCGCCTAATGTGTGATTGAAGCGTTCAGTCATGCCATTGGTTTGGGGATGGTATGCACTGGTCGTTCGATGAGCAACATTGCGTTCATGCAGGAGGTCTTGTACGGCTTTTGAGAGGAACGTGCGTCCGCGGTAGCTGAGTAACTCGCGAGGAGCGCCGTGGCGAAGAACAAGTTTGTGAAGGATAAATAAGCCGAATTCACGTGATGTAGCCTCTGGCAGTGCGGCAGTCTCAGCATACCGTGTCAAATGATCAATAGCGACAACCACCCAGCGATTCCCGTCAGGTGTGTATGGAAGTGGGCCTAAGTCAATTCCGATGCGATTGAAAGGTTGGGATGGGCATGGCAACGGCTGAAGTGGTCCAGTGACAGCATGCGGTGAACTCTTCCGGCGTTGACATTTTGAGCATGAAAGCACGCATTGGCGGACGAATCGGTACATTCCACGCCAGTAGTACTACAGCCGGAGGCGTGCTGCATACGTCTTTATTACACCAGCGTGGCCGCATTGGGAGTCCGCATGGAACGAGGAGCAAATATCAGCACTGTTGCGACTCCGAATCCCGCGGGTCTCAGTTTGGTAGCGGGCCCCCATCTTAGGACCCATCGTCGAACAAGTCAGATGAGGCGCTCGTAAAAACGACAACAATTTAGTTACATGGTTAGTAACTGAGAGTTAAAAAGAGGTGCTTAAGTGATCAGAACTGTACATGAGAGCTGTTGAACTGTAGAGCTTGAAAATACACAAGAGTCTTCCGTTTATATAGCGCCGCGTTGCCAACGCTGGATCACTGTCCGTGACTTCAGCCAATACGGCGCTCCATGGTCTAGTGCTCCACCCACGAGGGAGAGGAAAGACACCACACAATTCATGTGGAGAGGGCACAGTCCACATGATGCCCAATTATGGTCACCAAAGCACTGAGAGAGTGGTTCTTAATAAAGAGAAAGGAAGAGAAAAGTGAGCCCCGTTATTGTCTGCTTCAGTGAGCGACACCACCACAGGGCTCACGAGGGATGGGGGTGAGGAGGGATAAAAAGGGTAGAAGTAAAGGTATACAAAAGAGGAAGAAGAAGCAACAACAAACTGAGGGGATGGGAGACAGGAAAGATGGAAGCACGGTCACTGGAGTCCGAGTACGGGGTACACTTGCGAGAGATGTTGTCGGCGTCTGTAGATGGCGTAGAGCAGGTCCAGTAAGTCAGAGCTTCACTGTCGTCGAAGGTCGTCGGCGGCAGGAGGTGACGTAGGGCAAGCCCAGTCGGCCAGAGCTACGGTGACGCCGAAGGTCGCAAGCGCGCGGAGCGCGCGGGCACACAACCGGTCGGCACGAAATCTAGCGAGCGACCACCAAAGCACTGCACCGACGTTTTCGCACACGTCACCAAGTTTCACGCACGTCCAATGATTTTGGTTTCCAAGAATCTTCTGGCAGCTGGGTGAGGTTCGAAAAACCGGCTGCCAGTACACGCGTCAAACTTGCCTGACTCTTTGTGTAGGACAATGTAGTGGTGGGCCAGCATATCTTCAAAATATGCTACCCCATTGAGCTGATCCTATGAAGAAAAGGGGGAAGGAATTGTGGTCGACTAATCCCTCGTCGTCGAGGCGGGCTCCCGCAAGGGCTGCAGCCCATAGTGCATTTTCCCTCCCTTCAACCGCACATTCCATTCCTCGTTTGCTAGAAGCAGAGGCTTAGCTGCGAATATCGAAGACTCCACTTCTCCTCACAAAGTGCAGCCACAACCAGTTTGGCTTTAGCTTTCAGTCTGAATTGCAAATAGCATGCTGGTTCCAAGATTTCCAGTTCCTCGGCGACCTCGAAAATGGCCCTGCTGCCTCCTTGTCTGCCTCGAAAGCCTTGCTCGCAGCAAACACAATGGCCTTTCTTGAGTCGAGCTCACAATGGCCTCTCTTGGCTCGTGGGTGTTCTCTGGGCGAACCAGTTCCGAACCCCTCGTTCAGGTGTTGCCGAGAGGAAATTAATCTATCTTGACGGCACACCCTTGCTTGGAATGCGTCGAAATATTTTCGACCCCTTCACAAAGGCCGAAAAACTTCAATAATTATGGCGGTCGTAACAGCACGTATACATATAGATGGCGAGGAATTACCAATAACTACTTGCGACCTTCACTGAGGTAATTGCGGCGGTAAAGTAGCCCATCGCGCATGGTGAAATAGCGAGATGTGCGCCGCAGCGAGCGACTTGCGGTACTCGGGGATGGCTTCGATAGGAACTCTATAAAGACACTATCCAAAGGTCTTGACGCCACTCGGATGGCATGTCAGCGTGTGTGAGGGAGGCAGAATTGTAGGTAGAAACAGGCGCATTTGCACAGTCATGGGGAAAGCGGCGATCGAGAGAGAGCGTCGGCATCTGAATGTCTGCGCCCTGACCTGTAGACGACGCGGATGTCGTAGTCTTGGAGTCGTAATGCCCAACGGGCTAGGCGACCAGATGGGTCTTTTAGAGACGACAACCAGCAGAGGGCGTGATGGTCAGTTATGACATCAAATGTCCGGACCTTATATGTAAGGGCTAAATTTAGCGAGTGCCCCAACGATGGCTAGACATTCTTTCTCCGTAACCGAATAATTTTCTTCAGCTCTGGTCAGAGTGCGACTCGCGTAAAAAACGACGTACTCATCGAAGCTAGACTTTCGCTGCGCAAGGATAGCGCCAAGGCCGACTATACTAGCGTCCGTGTGGATTTCGGTAGGGGCGTCTGGAACTAAGCGACGGAGAATCGGCGGTGATGTCAGAAGATGTTGTAATTTCGCAAATGCGTCGTCACAGGTGGACGACCATGCCGAGATACCTTGGCTGTCAGCAAGTAGACGTGTTAAAGCGATAATTATAGATGCCAAATTACGAATAAATCGTCGAAAATACGAGCTTAGCCCTATTAAAGCTCCAGAGTTCTTTGAGTGTCGACGGCTTAGGAAACTCGGTGACGGTGCGGAGCTTGTCTGGGTCTGACAGAACGCCGTCTTTGCTGACAACGTGCCCTAAGAATGCGAGCTTCAGTGTGGCGAAGTGACATTTCTTCAAATTTAATTGAAGCCCAGTCTGTGTGAGGCATTCCAGTGCACTTGCGAGGCGCTGGAGATGGGTATCGAAGTCTTTCGAAAAACCACGACGTCGTCCAGATAGCAGAGGCACGTATGCCACTTGGTACCTCGAAGTATGTTGTTCATAAGACGCTCGAATGTGGCCGGGGCATTGCAATGGCCGAACGGCATCACGTTGAACTCGTACAAGCCGTCAAGAGTTACGAACGCAGTTTTGGGGCGGTCGGCTTCATCCATAGGTACCTGCCTGTACCCCAACCGAAGATCCAGCGAAGATAAGAACTCCGCTCCTTGCAAACAGTCGAGCACGTCATCAATTCTGGGGAGCGGATAGACATCTTTGCACGTGATCTTGTTAAGGCACCTATAATAAACACAGAAGCGGATGCTACCGTCCTTCTTTTTCATGAGCACCACCGGGGATGCCCAGGGACTGTGGGACGGCTGTATGACTCCCCGACTAAGCATGTCAGTCACCTGGTCTTCAATAACCCGACGTTCAGCCTGAGAGACGCGGTATGGACGCTGGCGCAGGGGTGCATGGCTGCTGGTGTCTATATGATGAGCGATCGAAGTTGTTCTGCCCAAACTGGGTTGCTTGTAATCGAAAGACATATGAAAGCGGCCGAGAAGCTTGAAGAGTTGCGTCCACTGAACGCTAGGAAGGTCCGAAGTAATGAATGGAAGGAAGGTGTCGGGGGTAAATGGGTTGGCCGTGGTATCGAGATTAACGCTCGCGACACGGAGGCTTGCTGTGCGATCAGGTAGTGAGTTAAGGTAGACTGAATCAATGTCTTCAAGTTGCCCTATACATTTCTCGCGGAACATAGTGGTTGGGACCGAAAGCAGGTTCGTGACATAAATGGTTGCGGAGGAGTTTTCGATCGCAATAAGAGCAAATGGGAGAAGAAAGTGCTTGCGGGAAGTGAATTTCGCTGACGGCGTAAACAAGGCGGTAGAGAAAGCATAGTCGCAGGAGATTGGCACACTAGCAGACGACATAGGTGGGATGTCCGTGTCCTCGGCGATGACGACACGAGAAAACGATGACTTGCAGGAGCGATGTCCGAGATTGCTGATAATTCAAGCTCGGCATGGGCACAATGAACAACAGCATGATGCATGGAAAGAAAGTCCCAGCCCAATATAACGTCATGCGAGCAGTGCGGAAAGACGACGAATTCAACCACATACAAAACGTCCTGAATGAGTAGACGAGCTGTGCACGTGACGGAAGGTTGCTATGTGATGTGCGTTCGCCATACGGAAAGAAACACCAGAAAGTGGAGTCATAATGTTTTTCAACTTGTGGCACATTGCTTCGCTCAACAAAGACACAGCAGCTCCAGTATCGACTAAGGTGGCCACGCCAACACCTTCAATGAAGATTGAGATTTTGTTTGCAGGTTAGGAAAGAGGCCTTGTAGATTTCGACAGTGGCGCAGTTCTGGCCTAGGGAACTGCGGTGGTCTGTTTTCCGTGTGGACGGGCGCGGTGCGTCCAAGCATTGGCGATAGCGAGCGCCGGCACGGGGAGGCTGATCGAGACGAGTGGGAGGTGCGGTGGTTCGACGATGAGGTGTTTGAAGGAGCGTGGGAGGGCATTGGCTGTTGCGGCTCTGTATGGTCGTAGCTGTAATTGGCTTCAACGGCAGTTGGACGAGGAACGCGGTGGCGGCAGAAACGCTCGACATGCCCGAGTAGACCACAGTAATAGCATATTGGTCGGTTGTCCATTGTGCGCCAAGGATTATTGGGAAGGGTGGCACATCCACCCAGCACCTCCACCACTTAGGTAGTACGCGTTGAGCGTTGAGTCCGCGACGCGTTTATTAAGAAAATGAACACAGGTCAAGCGCTCAGCGATCCGAATCGGAGCTATCACGAGCACAAAACACGGTCCTCTTCTTCGTCTTTTGCAGGCACTGCTAATTGCACCCTATACGTTCTACAATACGTTTATCTACTTCAACAGCTCAAAAGGACACCTCTTTTTCACTTATTGCTACCGAAGGAATGCTGATACATGTGCTTGAAGTTGCCAGTTGTTTACTCAACATGAGCATAAAGCCAGCCCGGATTATATTATTTACAGTGCATGTGTTTGTCCTCCCAAATGTGATATATGTTGAACTAGCTGTACATATGAATATAGCCGTTTACTGATAGACAAAGAAATAAGAAATTAGGTGTGACTGTAGTAACAGGAGAGTAGATGTGCGCTTTACATGAACACTCGATCTGTGGCTTTGACACAGTTCTGGCCTAGGAGCCTGATGACTTTCACGGAATCTTGGCGCTATTAGTACACGCAAGTGGTGATGAAGGGAATCGCGTAAGCCTGCCATATAAAAGCAGGAGCAGGTAAGGCAGCGGTATGAGCAGGAGGTGGTGGGAAAGTGAAGGAGGAGGAGATTTTCCTTTTGGTGGGAAGTCTGTCCAGAAATATTGTATACCATTAAAGCAATTGCTTTGACGCAACCCATGGCCTGCCTACACCTAGCTGCCTGTCCTTGGCGTCAGTGTGTTTAGGCGCCGGTAACGGTAGCATAAACACAACCGTGTTAATATTACCTTGCCTCCCATCACTCTTTCACCATCCCGCAAAACCCACAAACCTTACCTTTAGCTGGGACCTAGCTCTTTACTTCAGCTGGAATCAATATCGATTTGATTTTTCGCCATGCAGACATGCCTCCATCGATGCAGAAGAATGGATGTTTCCTAAAAGATTGTCTATCATCCGAAACTATATATAACCAATAAACTGCTATTTGCTACTAAACTAAAGAATATCCACCTTTCATACCGCTCTAACAGTTTAGTTTCTGGCAGGGCTACGTCAAGTAGCGGTTCTATTCATGTTACACGTGTAGTGAGCGAATGCAGCTACTTTGTTTTATACGCTGTATGCTCGGTTTTGGGAAACAAAGCGAACTTGCTGGTAAACTCATTGCGATTGGTGAACGTTTTGAGAGTGAAGCTCCTTAGGCCCGCAGCCTAACGTCGCTGTTGTCACCATTACCGCCCTCGCCGTCGAAGCTCCCACTGGGCAAGCTCACCGAGCAAAATAACAGTGCGGGCTTCCGGCGGATGGTGCGCGCCGCACACTCACTCACTTACTCATTCTCCGCTCCGCACGCAGAAAACTTTCTCCCTACCCACTCCCCACCCTATACCGCATTCGTGAAAGCCACCAGCGAGATCAGACGCACAGTTGTTTGCGTCCCATTTCTGAGGAGCTTCGGTCATCGTTTGTATTCGTAAGTGGAAAAACTGCTATTTGTTTTCCCTTTTATTTCTGAGTAGTCATTGCAGAACAGAGTCAAGTGGAGTACCGTGATTATTTGATTATTTTCAGTAATGGGCACAGTTATAACATGACGACGGCTCTCAGTGAAAAGATGAACTCGTAAGCTGTACGTATAATGAATGCTGTTCATGTTGCACTCCGTCTGTTATAACATCTTACAGTTTAGGGCCTCGTTATTTCAGTCACTGTCGCAACACAAAAATATCTCCACAACATGCATCATTCACGTGTAGGCGTCACTGTGCTCACTCCCCACGTGTATGAAGACGCAGTTTTTTTAGCTATTTTTTTTAATGCAGCACGCATTAAAAATGCACGACCAACCTCTATAAGGCGGCTTTTCATTGCGTTCAACTAAACTGCCTATTAAAAGACAAGGCCATTGCACAAGCGCAGAGACGTAAACATCTTGTCTAGCGGCATAGAAAAAAACTGTCTAATTTACTTATTTACATTGGGAATACAGGAATACACTTGATGCTAGCGGCAGTAGGTATCTCCAGTTTATGTAATAGGCAGAAGCTTCGCAAAGTCAGGCAACTCGTATTGTCGCCTTTCGTCTCCTGCACCACGGCAATATTATATTATGAAACAAGTAAATAAATAAAAAATAGGAGTCACATATTTCGTAAAAAAATCGGAAAAACAGCTGGGTGTAAAGCATCGCAATACTGAAAACGAGCTCTACATGAACCTAAAATATAGCGTGCCCACAATTCGCACTTACCACTGCTGTTTTGTTGGTAGAATTATCCCGACGCATTGCTTTTACGGGCTTGATTGTGTATTTTAACACTGGGGGCAATGTGTTTCTTCAAGCTTCAAGAAAAGAATCCTTTGTGGCCTTAATGAATGGAATGTCGTAAGCACCAAAACACAGCAGAGCTGAGGGGAAGCACCTATCATGGAGTGCAATGCAGTGTGATTCTGGAACAAGGTTTAGCTAGATATAAATGAGGTTAGCATTACCATCCACCACTTCTTCAACCCACTGTTAAAAGTCTTCCCTCTCGTCTCCTTCACCTGGACATATATCTGCTGAGCTGCGCTTCACACTCTGCCACCTCCTTTCTGACTATCTCGACCTTCTTTTACTTGGTTGTCTTCCATCACTTGTCTTTCTACTACTTTTAGACGGACGGAGAGTAGCGCCGTGTGCGTTATGTCTGTGGCATACCTGCGAAAAAAAGCTGTGTTCCCCTCCACCCCACCACCACTGAAAAAGAAATAGTAGTGGCTTAGGCTTGGCAGGATATATGTAGCGCAGGTTATATATGAATGGACGAACTGGACGGACAGGATGGACTATATAGTGAGTGACTTCACGTGAGTGAAGCGCCAGGCTACTAGTGACTGGCATGTCAATCCAGATGCTTCTAAACCTTCTCCAGCACTCTAGACTATATAACTCCGCGTAACGTCATTGCTCTTCGCACATACACAGCACGGCTCTTCATAAGTCATGCTAGATTTCTCAACCATGGCCTTTAGCAGCGCTGCAAAACTAGAAATGTTTTCTTTGCTTTTGGAGGGACTAGTTCCTCTCAACGAGCCGATTGGATGAACGTCTTACCTTGACGGCTGACAAATACGGCAGCACGTGCTAAAACGTTTGTTTGGTCCAGCTATTTGAAGATTTCCTGAAAGTTTCAACCAAACGTGGAGCGCCACTGGCAGCTGTGAGCTCAAAAGTATATCGAACTTTGGAAAGTTATCGCGCCCGCTGACGCTATAAAAATACGGGCAGGTACGCATGAGACTAGGGAGCTTTAGAATAAGAGGCGCAAAGCCTTGGTTTTGCATTTGTCTCCACTACGCATGCGTCATACGCCCTTCTCTTGAGGTCTCTCAATAAGTGATGGAAATAGCGTGCGTCCGCAACGCACGCAATCCTAGCCTGCGTTATTCTGAAACTGCCTAGCGGTAAATGAACGCGCGTGCGACGCTTCAGTGCTTCACATTCTAAACGGCAATAGTGCTAGATGTATTGCGAAACTGCTTGAGTGCTGGTGACATGTGTTTTTGTGTGGGGGGTATAATTCTTCACATCCTTCAAAGCATTTTTTTTACATTTTACTTCAGCGGGTAACATATTTAGGTGCTTCGGCAGAGCCTACTTTAAATTTCCGTCTATTTTTTATCTCTCTTCGTTTAAAATGGCAAGACACGTGATAGAGGCGTTAATTTTAATTACTTCTAAATTCACGAACGCTAAGGTGCACGCATGTTCACTTGCTTTGAGAAGGCGAATAGCACTCGTTGCTTGGAGCCATTCAAGACTCGACCAAAACAGAAGTGTCTTGCATATTCACAACTATCACTAACGCCTCCAGGCACTTCCCAGAGGAGATTGATGAATGCATGGCTGCGCTAATGTTTACAAAGCCGGCGTCGATAGCTTCACGAAAAGAATTCAAATCAACAGAAATGAAAAAAAAAAACAGGATGACAATGCGCATTGGTCGCAAGGTCCCATCTTTTTGCATGCTTTTATATGCGTACATCTAGTCTCTTACATAATGATTGCAAGCAGAATTTGCAGGAAATATTCTTCGCGCAGTTATCGCGCTTTTCGTGGTCGTGGCTTAGTGTTGTATCGTATAAAATAAGAGCCCCGGACCGACGCAGGCGACTGAGTGATAGCACCTTCTTGCGGACGTGTTTGAGCAATTCATCCCACACCGAATCCGCTTCCTGTTTAGACAAAACGATTCGCTACGGCTTCACCCTGCACAATACTGTCTATACTTACAAATAGCCACCTTAGCATGAGTAGAAGCTTACAATATGCTACTTGTTGTACGCCTAGCTTAGTCGATCAGTGACTATAGAATGCTCGGCTGCTGAACCGAACGTCACGGTTTCAATATTGGCTGTGGTGGTTGCATTTTGACAGGAAGTAAATGGTTGAAGCTCGTGTACTGTGGAATGTCGGTGCACATCAAGAACCCCAGATGGTTGAAATTTCCACAGCCCTTCACTACGGCGTCTCTCATATTCATTTGGTCATTTCGGTGTGTGTAATGTACTTTTTATTACGTGAGAGTATCCCACAAAATATATTGTCATGCTTCTAGTATAGAATGTGATGTTCTATGCATTTTTGTCTAAACACTGCCAAGGAAGCAGTTGTCTTCCAACTCACTTCTCTGGACCTTTCTATTATCGAAAAAAATGACCAAAGGTTATAACAGAGACCGCGTTTGATGGTCTTTAACGCAGACCAGCAAATATTCATTTGTTTCCCTCTATCTTCTTTAACGTTCTTTGCTTCACTTTTCGAACTTGAGCAAGCTTGCATAATCGGCAATATGGTTCAAGAAAAAATGTCGGACTGTGCACCCGCCGCGGCTCCCGTAAGAATTTCCTCTACTCTACAAAAGAGACCTGCTATAACATGTCCGCATGCTAGGACGATGAAAAAAGGAAAACAAACACACCCACAGACGTGGAACGAAATGCAAAGGTGCTTGAAAGGGCCCGGAGAAATTTCATGGAGGTACACATAGGGCTGCAATGGCTCCTTCACTTATGAGGAGATCTTCCGTGCTCAGCGCACAGTGAGACAGCCGTATGCATTTTGGGTGAACCATGGTCGCACGTATAAGGCCGTTAGAATTCACCAGAGCTTCAGCACTAGTGGCTGTGCTCTCCGGACCTATTCTTCTAAAAAAAAAAGAAGATAATAGCGTAATCGAGATCACATGCCTCTACCTTGTCAGTGACGACAAGCACGGCCAGAAAAAAGTGAGTGACTGCTCAGTTTTGGAGCACAAAAAATGTATAAGAAACAAAAGTTTACAGAAGGGAATAGAAAGTACAACGGAGGAGACGCGAGAGAAGAAGGAAGACGAAGACTGCACACGCCGGCAGGAAAGACGTAAGGACATCGTGTATGGGAGAAATTGCTTACCTCTTGCTTTTTGTCGACTCATTCGCTTGCGCTGAGCTCCTTCGAGATCCTGACGCCCAATCAAATTTGCCCGTTCCCGTTCCATTTCCCCTACTTCCACTACACCACACATACGTACGACGCGACGAAATGATCGAAGCAAGCGGACGTAGAAGCTTCGCGCGTCACCCGATGCCACCGTGCAGTTGGAGGAAGTATTGCCGAGACACGCACTTTAGCGGTGCCAGTTGGCGCGGAATAAAATGCGAGAAACGGGGTGAATCCTGAAGAAATAGTCTATAAAGAAAGAATACTCTTCCAATCAAAAACATTTTGAGTGCAGCTAAGCCGTTTATCGCCTGAACTCAATCACTACGGAACTGGCGCTCCTTCTTGGAGCTATCGCTCGTGTGTTTGTATTCCCTTTCAATTATTTCGCTTTCCAGTTCGCTTTTACACGCTTTAAGTTCACCCACCCACACATGTTCGCTTGTGGATCACGCGTAGATTACGCGTTTTTTGTCAAAGAAAAAGTGTGGCGCTCATGTTCGCACCTGCTGTAGAGATGCACCTCTCGGGTGCAGCATGAACACTTCAGTTCGAAAGCCAACGCGCCCTAACAAAGCGGCTGCTCCGCGCGTTGCGAAGACGTGTTTGGCGAAGCAGGGATAGTTTCGGCCCTCTTACATATACACCTCGAGCACTTCTGTGCTTCTGTTAGGTGTAATTTTCGCAACCTTTTCTTAGTTTACACTTGAGTGTCTGCGAAGTGACATGAGAAGAAAGAAAGGAAGCCAAGAATAAAAGGCTAACCTGCGTGCTTGAGACAAGTTAGTTCGCGTCATTGTTAAACCTAGCTGGAATCTAATTGGCTGTTTGTCATGTCGATTTGTAATAACCTGTCGATCCGCGACGATGGCTGGTAGGTGCTTAAAACACAATGCGATAGCTTCAAAGACATGAAGGTGGCTCAAGGAACAGGCGTTCAATTTTTCACATTTTCCTCTCGCAGCGCCCTTCGTTAGTGGGGTAGAGTCGTTCTTTGAGAGCGGTAGAGCGGATGAATACGTCACCTTTATTGTTAGCTGCGGCAATCAACGTTGCTGCAGATGTCCCATTCTTTGTGTTTACATAACATAAAATATTGCCAACAACAATATACAATTTTCAACAGTCAAATACTTCTTTAATGCATCACAGTCTGTTTGTTCTTAATAGCATTGCACCTAACTAACAGAACGAGCTCTTAAATGTACACTTCTTTCCTTCAAAAGCGGGAGTGTTATTTGTCAACACTTTAACAAACTGTGGCGTGGCGGCATTAGAGCAATCCTCGCTCATAGCATCCGCATAGTTCTACGATGATCGCCTGGCTATCGCACCGCGTTCTCCGCTCGCCCTCTGCGAAATCACTACCAGGCTCGACTGGAGACCAATTCAGATTAATCCTTGCTATATCTGTCAAACGCCAGTAGATATCTTGCGAGCTCTTCTATACGAATCTACAGGAAACATTCAACTACTTCTATAAGGACACACTTCACTTTTGTGTTACACCGATTCCTGTAACGTAGGGATAAACCATGCTTTCTGTCACCCCCTCCCCCCCACACCATTTGCACTCTAGTTCCTATACTGCAGTTTGTACAAAGTTGCGCTCATATGTAGTTTTTTTCTCACGGCGTGTCTTGTAATCACTTCTAACATGGTCATTGTCATTGTCAATGGTAATTTTTAATGTCGCATGATAACGAAGAGCAAGCATCTGAAGTCGCATTGATCACTTGCAACAGGTTGCGTGCCCACGTTTTCACACATTATTTTCTGTTGTTAATTTTTTTTTCGTGAAAAATGGACAGAACGGCCTCTGCAAAAAAAAAATGACAGCCATAACCCGTTACACCAGGTTTTCGACCACCTTAACAGGTTGATTTGCACTGTATTAAATTGCGGATTTTATTTTTTAATGGTGTACCCACCCGTTATGTAATTCATGCTCAATAGGGCCCTAAAAGAATTAAAAATAAATGAAATGAAACAACTCTGGCTGTGCCATACTAACTTCACTAATATGCATAATAAAGTACGTCGATGCATTCGTTTAAAATGTCCAGGCGCTTTGCAAACTTTTTAACATCTTAAATGGACCGTGTAAATAGTGCTGCTCAAGGACAAACATTTGTGCTGAGAAGTTCTTAAAAAAATATTTTTATTTTTTATTTTTATTTCAGAATGCCCACCACCGTAGCTGACCTAGAGGTACGAGCATTGTTAGTAATCCGAGAGTCCCGCTTTCGCTTCTCGGACATTTTTTATGGCGTCATAAGCTCAGTCTTTCTTGGCAAGGAATTTGAATTCACTTGGGGTTTGGTTGATTTTACGATTATATCCACTTTTATTTTGTTTAAGCACACCGTGCCTGAAGTGTTTGTGAAATATGACGTGGCTTTTATGTTGAACCTGTGCTTAATAATGCCCCTACGCACTAGTATGTCATGAACTTGCTTTCTTCTTGTATATACGAAAAATGTCTGGAGCAGAGCGAATGAGAGTACGCAGAGAGAGCATCAAGTTCACTCTAGAGTTTAGCTCTATCAGATTTTCTTTTCTGGCAAACTCCATGCATCATGGAGTATCGGCAAATAAATTAAAGTTTTCGTGTCGGAAGATACGTACCCCTAAGAAAGAAGTGCAAATTAATTAGGCAATCTATCCTCAGGAGAAAAGTGCTAAATAATTGAGCTTATATAGTAATCAAGCGTGGCGAGACGAATTCGGGTGAAGTTTTGTAGCGTAATAAACGCTTTACGTGTCAACGCAATCGCTAATAATTCCCACCTATCTGAAAATTCTGCATAGTGTAACCATTGTAGTAACAAAATTACGCACTACTGAAGGTGGCTTTTCTTGCCTGCATGCCTAGACAGGAGATAGCACTTTCCAGGTGACTTTTGGGGCTGAATTGCAAGCTTACCACAATGTCATTGCAAGTGAACGGCACGTTGGCAAGTATTTTTCACTCGTTTACTACAAGACATCAAGCAAGTGATACTTTTGTATAAGTATCATTTCGAAATGTAGTCTAGCCGATTCAATGAAATTTGCGGTTGCCTTTGTTTTCAGCTAAATTGCTCTGAAATCATGATTCGTTCGTTCTGCAGGCTAGCGTGAGAAGCAAATAAATAGCAAAAGCTTTGCATGAACATGAGCTGTTCAACTTACTGTTTGCAGTAGAGAGGGACAAAATATCAGGCGGCTCTTTGCGCAAATAAGACATGTGCTGCAGAGAATTACAAGTTATAGTGTAGTTTTAAGCCATCAGATAGCTTTTTCTGGACAAAATACCAAGACCTTGTCTCTGCCTAATGCTGCTTGATCCCAAGTGGAAATGAATTGGCAGGTCCCATGTAGTGTGGTAATCGATTTCATGCAAAGCTGTGAGAGAGTACCAGCCTATACCATATTCTTCATTGTTTATTTTTCTTTTGAACCAAGCGTTACGAGTTGGATCGATGTTTTTGTGTAGATTGAATAGATTTGCATATCGCATGAACTTCTCAGGCGCGACAAATTCACTGGCAGGTCAATGATAGCTAACGCTACGACGTATCAATTTCACTCGGATAACATCACTGGAAGCAAATACACGCTACGATGCGACGATATACATATTATAAGTAGCCATTCTAGGCATACTAGAGCAAAATGTGGTAACACATTCCTTATGTATTCCTAAGAGCACATGTGAAATGAGTATCGCATTGCTATGAAATCGGATAACTAAGACTGCCCCCGCAACAGGCATTACCCGATATGACGCTACGATAGGCGTTTTCTTCAAAGCAGTTTGAAGCACTGGTGTGGCTCCTTTTTAGAATACTCCGATGCCATGCAGAATACCTAAGCTTAATCTTGAGTCGAGCTGTGAATTTATTCGTTGCTTCCTTTGGGATTTCTCACTTATGGACTATGTCGCCAACGCCGGAAGAGGAATTTGTGCAGCGCGGGAGTTGTAACGCTACCTCTTTAAACATTTCAAGCTTCATTTTGGCTGTCTAGAGTGTAAACTGTGAATCACTTGTGGCATACATCCGAATATTATGGGTCGTGATCACTGGTGAAAGGATTTTCATGATGTACAGAACAGGTTATGCATGGCATTCATAAAATTGGCTTTCGTATTTACTTTTGTCATCTTACGCCAGTTTAAATTTGGAATTAATGGATGACTACTAGGGTGCCCGGACGTATACGTTTAAGTAGATGGACAGATAGGAATGGTTAAAGTACCTTAGGTTAGCTAAGAAATGCTTGAGATTTCATCAACATTTCCACGCTGAAAGAAAGGTGAGCTTAATATTGCGGCTTCTGTTAAGCTGTATCCGACTTCTTGCTTTCTGAAACTAATTATTCGTGACTCCCTAGCGGAAAACTGGCGGTACCTGTTCATACCAGTCGTTTTTCAAGCTGTTCAATGAAATACACCTCAACATTGTCCTAAAGCTAAAGCCATAGGAAAACAATGGGGCGCGTCGTCTGGCATCACGTTGCACGTAACAGCAACATAAGGCGTACTCAATTTTCATTTGAAAATGGAGCGCGGCGTGTTCGTAAATATAATCCATGCATTTGATATATTTTACAGGTACAGTAGAGAGATCGAACTTACATCCTTAACCGTTATTTGAGGTCTGTCGGCGATGTGAAAAAAACTCTTCTTTCTGGTCACCAGATTCTTAGGTATACATAAAGAGATTGATTATGCGACCCTCTTTTCAGATTGGTAACTATCAAAGCAGTCATCGAAATAGTGTGGTCAATTCATGGCAGTATTGATGTCCCGCTGGTGATAGACTGTCGGTCATTTGTTCAGGTCAAATTGAACACCCTCCTGCTTTTCTTATTGTACAGGGTGCCCGGGAAGATAGCCACAGTGTCCATGAAAGTAATCTAGAAGCATTGGACTCACCCTTCATCGCCGCAGCCCTCCGGGATGAAGAATGGATCTTCGTTACCCGAGGTCAGCAACGCCTGGCGAAATCACTTTGCTCTGGCCCACGAAGTGGCTCACCTTGTTGCTGCTGGCGCTACACACATAATAAATTGGCCCAATACCACTTAACTTGAATAGTGTTCATCATAACAACCCGAAGTCTTTTTGTCTAATGATCAATTATCAGCGAACAACATAAATGAGAGAGAAACAGAGGTAAAGCTATAAATAAATGTGAACATGCTGAGTGGGCTATTTGCCGAAAACACAAAACATGTCAAGGCAGCATGTGCCTGCTCGGCACTTTTCTTCCGCCTTTTTTTACCTTTATCACTCCGTCAATTTGACGAGTATGGTGTTCTCAGCGTTAATGGTTTCACAATATATAAGGACTATTTATTTGAAATGATAAATTGAGCCCTATTTTGAAAAGTATATAAAACTCGCCAAATTTTCAGCACTGCCAGTATTGGATATATATTGCTGCCTTCATTTGCAAAACCAATTCGAAAAACAGTAATGGTTCTGCCTTAACAAACAAGGATTCACGAAATCTTGATTTATATATGGAGTTTAACGTCCCAAACCACCATATGATTAATCCATGAAATCTTACCGAATGAAAAAAAAAACATACATGGTTCATCCATCGGTCATATAGAATCGGTAAAACGCGAACGTAAAATGTGTCTTGAAAGATGTACCTTGATGTTTACTGTACACAAGAGAGCTTGCGCGATGTCTATGCCTGTTCGACAGCTATACCACCGCTTAGCCTGCATTCATCTCCGCTGAAACTTAGTCATACATCTACATCCCTACGACAACGTCCATCATACATGAATAGAATTACTCTTGTGGCAGCTTTTAGTGGTTAATGGTGAGAGCCGAACCAGAGAAAGTGTCGTGACAGCCAGAAGAACGTGACAGATTGGATGACGAACTTATTATATGGTCACCTACTCGCAGCATGTTCGAGGTACTGAACATTACTGCCCGACCAAAGAGAACCCCGACGTGCGTCTTGTCTTTCCTGTGGTTTGCCGCAATTATTGCCGGGGCGAGCATACGGGAAAACCCGAAGTTGAAGGCAGGCGAAGCCGGCCATTGAGTTCCTTAAGATCTACTAGAGCGCACTCTGTCACTGGGATTCTTCAGTCAGCATGGGAATGATTGATAGTGTACACACACTTCCCTATAGTCTTCGTGCTTGCGGGCTTCAAACGCATGTGAGTCTTTGTTTATAATTGGTTTTGTTACATTTTTAATAAAATAACGTACCGTTGTGAACTTAGTGAGCCGATTTGAATTCGTGAACCTGAAACATCAAGGTGATGAAGTATTTTTGAATTAAAAATTATTGTGCCTAGGGGCAGAATTTCGAAAAAACAAAGTACCAGTGCTGAATGTTTGCTGACTGTCGTTTTCTGTCAAAGCAGCTCCAAGCCAGACAAAGCCGATCGGAGCCGAAAGTACGAAGAATATACAAATTGGTGTCCTACCAATTATTCCCATGTTTGCTGAAGCACCATGCGTGTCAGCTCACATAGACAAGTGCCAGAGGTCCCTCTAGTGTATATATAGAAACTTGATGAAGCCGGTGGGCGGCGAGCAGAAAAAGATAAAAAACGAACTGACAAAGACGGGTGCTTGTTTCTGTCAGTTCGTTTCTTCGATTTTCCCCGTTCACTTTGGGCAGAGTCTGTTTTTTTTTTTTCTTCTTAAGCATGAACCATCTAGACCAGTGTCAAGTCCCGTTGAATAACGTAAAAATTGCAAACGCTAAAAGATGATTAGTGGTTGTTCACTTCTTTTCTATCATGTTTGTTGGCGGGTGATAAAGAATTAAGATATTTGATGTCTTATTGATCATTCAGGGTTCTAGGTTAAGTCTGCTTACGTTGTTTTTCAAGCGCACTGTCCAGGTAGAACAGAAGATAGTTGACTTTATCGGCACAAAAGACTGAATTCTTCTGATTTCTTGAAGGTCCCTCGAACAAAACTCACTTGTACCTCATGAGTACATCGTTGCTACTGTCAGCTATGAAGACTTGCTCAGATCAATGAAGGAATCAAGGCGAACTCGTCAAAACAAAGGCTCGTTGTGGCTCGAGGCACGTTAGGCATAATCGTCGGCATGCGACGACTCTGAACGCAGAATTTAATACCTAAGAAGTGCACTCTTCAGTGCGGGTAATGAATGACCGTGTTGTATCCTGCCATTATTCTAATATAGCGGAGCTGTTTGAGCTCGAGCTTTAACGCCGGATCATCCGCATAAACGCACATTCTGTAGCCACGATCTGGCGCAGCCGCAGCTGACTTCGCTGATGGTGTGCCTCCTAGTACCACTTTGGTGGAAGAAAAGTAGGAAGAGGGGAAAAAAAGAGCGAGAAATGGGAGGGCAAAAAAATACTGCAAAATGAGGTTTCTACTTGAGGTGATTTTTCGAACCCGGTTGCTTTGGTTCGAAAGTGCGGGTCATAACCAATGAGTTTCCTAGACAAGCTAGCAGGAAAAAAAATTATGGAAACTATATGATGAAGCTGCTATGGATTAAATAAAAAAGAAAAAGAAAGAGATGAGAAACAATTCTGCAGATCTCACGTACCTTGGGAATCGACGGAGGCGGATGGAAGGTGACTGTGATGTATTTTTTTAAGCAAAAAACTGCGAAATGAGGCTAAAGATATGTACTAATGTTGAATGCACTGACAATGGCCTTCGAGATGGCAGGCCAGTGGCGCCTCGCCCCCACCATCTCGGAGGCCTTGCACTTACATACGTTGAACAGTCAAACATATTTATGCGCCAACAGCAACATAGGTACTAGCAACACAACAGGCGGTAAGCTGATATGTAACGCTTGTTTTGCGAGAATGATAGTCCCTGGACACTGCTACAAAAATCAACTTGAACGGATGGCGTTACAGTTGACGATAGCCAGATGAGACCACTGTATCACAGGAGTACACATGTAATGTTTATAAAACTTAATAGCCAGCACCGCAATCACAATTGAATTATCACCAACATTATGCCTGAATAGTGTATTTTTCCCAAACAATATCTAGAACTGGCGAGGCTCTGTCATAGAATACTTGATTTCAACGCAGAATGATCGCGTTTGATTCTGGCGGGGCGCTGATATTTTTTCTTTGCTATCTATCTATCTATCTATCTATCTATCTATCTATCTATCTATCTATCTATCTATCTATCTATCTATCTATCTATCTATCTATCTATCTATCTATCTATCTATCTATCTATCTATCTATCTATCTATCTATCTATCTATCTATCTATCTATCTATCTATCTATCTATCTATCTATCTATCTATCTATCTATCTATCTATCTATCTATCTATCTATCTATCTATTTATCTGTCTGTCTGTCTGTCTGTCTATCTATCTATCTATCTATCTATCTATCTATCTATCTATCTATCTATCTATCTATCTATCTATCTATCTATCTATCTATCTATCTATCTATCTATCTATCTATCTATCTATCTATCTATTCGCCTTCGTTCCGGTGCACTCATTACCACCCCATAGGCTACACCAAAATTAGTATGGGAGGGAAGATGGTTTGACGAACCCGACTCACTGGTGAAGACACAATCTCGTCATGTACGTCGCCAAACACTTTTGAAAAAAAAAAAAGAGTGAAACGTACCCGGGGTGGGCATGTGCCACTGGTATGTGATACAGTATGTTGCTTTTGCATGCAGTATTTCTCGAAAATTCTAGCCAGGCGCTGAACGAAGTAGGGAAAAGAAATAGTAAATTGATGAACATGGCGAAGTTAACGAATTCCGAGAGTGCAGGCAGTGTAGTGGGACAGCAGAAATTAGGCAAGCCGGTACAGTAACGAGGTTGAAAAGAGCATATGCTTGAGCTTAACACTGAAGATCTAGCACTAATGAAAAAAGATTACATTTTAGGGATCTCAGTGTCGTGAACCTGACGTTGTACTGGCACGAGGTGCTTGGTTGGAAGACTGTTGTTGTGCGCCTACGCACAGTAGGCACTTAATAAAACAGTGATGAAGCAGAGCGTAACTAAGAGAGGTCGCAGTATATTAGGTCAACTTGAAGTTTTTTTCTCTCTCATCAGCGACAGCTGTGGTCAAATATTAGCATTAATTATAACAGACTGCCAGCCATTCCTAGGAAAGTATTCATTTCAGGGGGCTGCCGAGTGTGGGGGAGTGGGTTATAGAATGAGCGAGAATAACACTAAAGCCCGGAGCACTACATTAAATATTCACTCGCAGAAGTAAACAGAGGTGGATGTGTGTGTTCTAACAATGTGAAGGAAAACAGAGCAATGAACATTCGAAGGGAGGGGGATAGGTAAAAACTGCCGTAACTTGCAGAAAAGCGAGAAGGAGAAGGCGGGAAGGTTCAAACTGTCTCGGAAATGTTTCCTTTCTGCCTGTGCATACACACACACACACACACACACACACACACACACACACACACACACACACACACACACACACACACACACACACACACACACACACACACACACACACACACACACACACACACATACACATTCAAATTTATGCACCAACATACCTAAGTATGGTTCTGGCTACGCCCCTTGCCTGAAAGCCCATATTTTAGCTAATATCGTATACACAGCAGCCGTGAGGCACAGAAAGAGTTTCCATAGCACACATCTCGACAAGCTTGCTGCTTCTTCGGGAATACATTTGTAAAACTTCCTCTTAAAGAGCTGCATGTCGCTTCCTCTTTCGTTATGTTTGCACAGCTGTTAGCCACGAAACAAGGAAGTGTGTGCAAGGAATAAAATAAGTAAGCATGGAAATGCGAGCTCTTGTGCATTGTTACAGGCATACTCTGTGATATCTGCAATTATTTACTCGCACTCGTATTCTCTTTGACACTTCCGCGCATGGAAGGAATTTTAAGACTGAACAGTACCGTAGCGTTTAAAAATTTAAAACGTGCTCTTTTAGTAAGTACAGAAAACAGACGTATGCGATAGGCGGCTACTTGAAGCAGACAGATGGAGGAAAACCTGCAGAGTATGATGCGGACTTAAATCATGTCATGCCATGTGCCTAAATGGGTTACGAAAACTTGGGAAGATTTGAATACATCATTGGAGCTTGGACAGATACACTGCGCTATCTGAACACCAATTCAATGTTTGAATGAAGTATGCGCAGATTCTTCTGGAACACTGAATGGAGAACACCATCAAATTCTTTCTAAATGACCCAGATATTCACCACAATTACAAGCGAACAAACTGCTGTGCATAGAATATGAGGTCGTTTTTGCAAAAGGGTCCCAGAAGAATATTTATCCCGCAATGAATGTCTGTTTCACGAGGGAGTTTAAGGCTTTCCTTTAGTGTGTACAAACAGGACCTGATAATGACGTTTCTCGGATTTGGGTTGTACATTCGACCTCACCTTCGCTGGCATGCAAAAGAAATAATGAATTCTTAATGTTTGCCAGGCCTGCAGTAAACATTCTGAGATGCGTAGACTTCGTGACCTTACGACAAAAAATGTACGGACTTCAATAAGAAATATTTAACTTTAACTATTCTGTTATTAGCATTTACCAAGTAGAGTTAAACGAACGTATGAAGTGCAATCGATTACATTTTCATATTTTTTCATCATTACTTAACATGGGAAGGGGGGAACAGCCTTGATTCCACGATTTAATACTCACTCTTGTTTTTGTTCGAGGTAACCCCCCTGCTTGGCTCGGCTACGATTATTGAGCCTTGCTGCTCGAGTGCCCCACTGCGGTGGTATAGTGGCTAAGGCACTCTTCTTCTTCCCCACATGTTGCGGGATTGAATCCCGGCTGCGACGGCTGCATTTTTGATGGAGGCAAAAAAAATACTGTAGGCCCATGTGCTCAGTTTGGCTGCACGTTAGAAAACCCCTGGTGCTCAAAATTTCGGGAGCCTTCCACTACGGCGTCTCTCCTAATCATATGGTGGTTTTAAGACTTTAGACCCCGCATATGAATCAATCAATTGCTGCTCAAATGCCGATAGTCCCGACGGTCGGCCACTGATGCTGCTTTTGAAATGCCGCGACAAGTTCACCTTGCCAGTCGGATCTTCGGCGAGTAATGCTACTATCACCAAACTGGACACACGCCATGTAAGCTTCTCTTCCGTAATGTTCCGCCAGGGCACAGCACCAATTCTGCGATGGAACACTTACCCTCACAGCTGTTCCAGGTTGGTTATTTAGACCACTCTTACTACTGTATCACGAGTGACGATCGCTTCGTTATTGTGGCGTCGTGCCCCAGAAAATAGCTTCTTGCATTGCCAAATTGTAGGCAGACTGTCCATGCGCTTGTTGTTGACGTGCTTTTACTGCTCTTTAGTAATATTGAATGAAATCCCGAGCTTAACTCTCACGAGCTTCGGGCACTGTGCTCGCGACCGTTCAAAGAATGGAATCAGGCCTAGACAGCATTCGGAAAGATCTTCAAGCCTTGAAAAAGCTGGCTAGCATCTGTCGATGTAAAGTTAAAGCAGTTGGCAGCCAGACTATGTACAGTCGAGATTGGCACCGAAACGATTAGAAAAAAGCTAATATGAGTATTGAGCCGTAGAGTAATTGGAGTCGGTTTTTTTCTTGACTATCGATACGCGCTGAAAACGACGACGTTGAAATTGACTCCGGCGCTCAAATATCTCTTTCCCCTTCTACGGTGCCTGCATTTTCGATGGAGGCGAAAATTCTGTAGGCTCATGTGCTCAGATTCGGGTGCACATTAAATAACGTCAGCTATTCGAAGTTTCGGGAGCCCTCCACTATGGCGTATCTCATAATCATATGGTAGCTTTGGAACGTTAAGCCACATATATTGATCAAATAAATCATGAATATATTTATATTGGTATACGGTATCTTTGACAAAAACTGGTCATCTGAGAAAAAGAATCAGAAAATTTTGCTCACAGAACCTTGTTATAAGTATCGAACGATCGCATATCTGATTTGTGGAGTTTAACGTCCCAAAACCACTTATGATTATGAGAGACGCCGTAGTGGAGGGCTCCGGAAATTTCGACCACCTGGGGTTCTTTAACGTGCACCCAAATCTGAGTACACGGGCCTACAACATTTCCGCCTCCATCGGAAATGCAGCCGCCGCAGCCGGGATTCGAACCCGCGCCCTGCGGGTCAGCAGCCGAGTACCTTAGCCACTAGACCACCGCGGCGGGGCGACGATCGCATATCGAATGCTCACATGGCCTAAGAAAGTACAATGCTTACAAGCAAAGACCAATTACAACTAAATTCACACTTTTCAAAGACACGTAGCATGCCTTGGAAAATGTATTCAATCTTAAAGGCCGGAAACTGGCAGTACGCGAAGATCTTTCTCTGTCGACGCGAGTTGATGAAAATAATTTGTGCGATTTTGCAATATCAAAGGGCATGCCATAAAAACTTAACGTCGATAAGCCGCAAATGGATAATAAAGCACATTTTCAATGGCATAACATGCATGTGCACTGTTCAATATGCGCGATAGCTAGCACAGAAGCACTCGCCAAATACTACTATTTTTTTTTCATAGCAGCGCCTAAGGCAATGAGCCTCAACGCTTATCGTCCGTCTATACTAACTTAAGCTGTATTCTATCGAAACAAGTTAAGCTAAAATCCAACCTTGACAACTACAAGTGTGATATATTACCTCTAACGAAAAATTGGCTTTATTCGGAAGTTTCGGATGAAGAGATTGTACCAGAGAGTTGTGACTACATGGTCTGTAGCGAAAATTGAGAAGGTAAGTGCCAAAATAAGAGGTAAATTTTTACTGAAGCCAGCTGATTTGCGGCACGTTGAGATTCTTCAGAACCGAGCGCCACGACCACTGCAAGTATGCACTGAACATAGCGGCACACAGCTCTGCAGGAATTGGCCCCTACGAGATTGTCTATGGTCGGCTAGCTCCCGAAACCGACTGCTACAATCCATTTGGACACTCCCTTTGAGGTTGGGCGTTTCGTTGCAGGCAAGACTCTTTGTCGCGATATCCGTATCGAAGTGCGCAGGAGGATTGTACATGTTCAACAGGCCCCGAAGTAGTACAACCGACGCCACCGTCCTGTGAGGAAATGGAGGGTAGCTGTCGAGGCTTGGCTACAGCGAGATGTACCATCGTCTTAAAAAAAAAAGCTGCGCCGTCGTAGAAGAATCAGACAAAGAGACAGCGCCCGTTCCTGGGCATGCTGTTCTTAATCTTTGCCTCGTCGTCCTCTCACTCTCTCCAGGTATGCCATGAGCATAATCACTGCTCTCTCTCTCTCTCTCTCTCTCTCTCTCTCTCTCTATATATATATATATATATATATATATATATATAGAAGGTCGCAGGCTCAGTTCGTTATTTTTTCACCCACTTTTCCTTCTTGATATTTCCATTAAATTCGGTCTAATAACTAGCCCTATACATTCCTTGACAATATTGTCTGTTAGATCTCATTATTATTGGGTCAAAAACACGAAAAAACCAGCCTTTAGGTATGCACTTCTTTCCCTTATTCATTAACGAGGGTCTCCTACTGGCAGAATCGGTGCCTTAGGTTGTATACGAGGTACTATTGGTCAGCTGCCAGCTCGTATTAAGTTCACGTGCTACGTGACGCCATACAGGCTCATAAAGAGTGTCTCACACTCGCCGCCATGGCTACTGATGGCGCTGACTGACACTCCCACGTTTAAATTCACATATATACCCAATAAAGTGGCAGGGAGGACAGCCGCCGTAGTAGCTCAGTGGTAGAGCATCGAAAGCGTTATTCGAAGGTCTCAGGTTCCGTTCCTGCCCACGGCAAGCTATCTTTTCCCCCAGTTTTCTTTCTTCACATTCACATTACAAATCGGTCTAATAACTACCCGTATACTTTACTTGGCATTAATGTCTGTTAGATGTCATTATATTGCCACGCGCTACAAAGGTCTTCAACTTGGAAGAACTGAGCCGGCGGGTGACGCACCGAAAACTGGCAAGATGGCTGCTTCAATATGGAGCAACTAGCCAGAGCACGCGCTGCCTCAGAACATCGTATTCCATTCTCGCGGGCAGCCATGGCTTGTTTTCACCGTAACTAGTGGCCAAGTGGCATTATTCCCCTCTAAAATAAAGGGGGGGGGGGCATCGCTCTAATGCTCGGAAAATACAAATGAAAAGTCGGGGCGAACCAACAGTAAAGTTGCGCATACACAAAAACAGCGGTAAGGTTCATGCGCAGTCACACTAACACGTGAAGTACGGCTTCAGTCGCACTACGTGAACAATCTCCGAGGAGTGCCTTCGCCGCCGTGGCGAGAAGGCGCCGTCAGGGACTACCTCGTAGTTCACATTGCCCACGCGTCGCAACACTTTGTATGGTCCTAAGTAGCGACTGAGCAGTATTTCTGACAATCCCTGGCTTCGGACTGGAGTTCACACACAAACTTGATCGCGTGGATGGTATTCGACTTGCAGATGACGAGTGTTTAGCGGCATGCGTCTGTACTCTGCCGGTGCATAATGTGTTGGCGAGCTAACTGGCGTGATTCTTCGACGTACTGGGTAAGCTGCACAGCATCAGGGATGATCAAAGCATCGCAATTGTGTGGAAGCATCGCATCCAGCATAGTCTGGACCTCACGTTCATAGACGAGACGGAAAGGCGTAAATCGTGTAGTTTCCTGGACGGCAGTATTGTACGCGAATGTGACGTATGGTAGCACCTGGTCCCAGCTCTTATGCTGGTCATCTACATACATAGATTACTAGTCAGCAATGGTCTTGTTGAGTCACTCTGTCAAGCCGTTGCTCTGCGGATGATATGCCGTGGTCTTGCGATGGCTCGTGTAGCTGAGCTTAAAATACATCATGAATGAGCTGGGCCGTGAATGCTGTTCCTCGAGTCTGTGATTACGCACGACGGGGCACAATGTCGAAGAACGATCTGGTCCATAAAGAAGCGGGCGACGTCGGAAGCCGTAGCGCGTTGTAGTGCCTTTGTTTTGGCGTACTTCGTCAAATAGTCGGTGGCTACCACGATAAACTTGTTGCCGGCAGGTAATAGCGGAAAGAGTCCCAGTAAATCCATTTCTATTTGATGAAATGGTGCTCTGGGTGGTTCTATTGGTTGAAGAAGCCCCGCGGGTTTCAGTGGCGGGGATTTGCGGCGTTGACATTCCCGGCAGCCTTTCACGTATCGCTTAACGGATGCAGAAAGCTTAGGCCAGTAGTATGCTTGTCGAACTCGAGCGAGAGTTCGAGAGAATCCTAAGTGACCAGATGTGGGCTCATCGTGGCAGGTAAGAAGAATGTCGTCATGCATGTCAGTTGACACAACTAGAAGATAGGTTCTCGCATTGCCGTTGGAGTTTTTCTTATACAGGACCCCATCTCGCAGACAGAACGCCGACAGACTTCAAAAATATATCGAGGTATGGAAGAGTTGCGTCCTTCAAGGTTTTCAATAACTGCGCGAATTTAATCGTCCGTGCGCTGTCGTGTAATCAGATCTGTTGTAGTAAGGGCCCCAAAGAAACCACTGTCATCCACGGTGTTGTGGCCACAAACTTCGACAGGTGCACGGGATAATGAATCAGCATCTTCGTGCTTCCGGCCCGATTTGTAAGCGATCGTGAAATCGTATTCCTGGAGACGAAGACTCCATCGCGCCAGTCACCCACACGGATCCCATAGGTTGGCTAACCAGCACAACGAATGATGGTCGGTCACTAACTTGGCGTCACTAACTAACTAAAAGTGGCGTCCGTAAAGGTTGTGGGGGTGCTGACATCCCCTATAAAGTTGTTTGCTCCGTGGGGCGCACGCTACTGGCCCAAAAGCCGCATTTCGGGTTACAACTACCTGGTGGTAGGTGGCATTGATTACCACTGTCATCATCATCATGGTTGTGACAGTGGTAGCCCCAGTAGGGACCCCAGGTGGAAGGCAAGCCTTGGTGGTGGGCGAGAGTTGAGCGAGCCTCTTCTGCGCGTGGCGGTTACAGCGAACGGTTGTCTCTAGCATGGGTCTTCGGTGCGGGGCACCGCGGGCCTGCGCGTCGGGGGCCCTCGTGATAAGTCAAGCGTTGGCGACGCCATCTTGGGTGTGTTATTGTGTGTTTGCCATGTTTTGGAGTGTATGGAAATTGTGTATGAGGATGTCTTAGTGTGTTGATAATGACTGATGTATCATTCGGCGGACGATATTGTCATTGTAAATTAGTTAAATAAATGTATGTTGTTTGGTTTGAACCAACCGCGTCTGCTGTGTGCGTTCACCCCAAAAGACCCCACAAGGTAAGGCCTCAATTTCATCGTGGCCCATACAACAGCGAGGCACTCTTTCTCTGACGTGGAGTAGTTGGCCTCGGCGCTGGAAAAAGTGCGGCTAGCGTACGCTATCACTCGCTCTGTGCCCTCTAGTTGTTGTACGAGGACAGCACCAAGACCCACGTTGCTGGCGTCAGTATGAATTTCAGTATCAGCGTCTTGGTCAAAGTGAGGGAGGACTGGTGGTGTCTGCAAACGCTCCCGTAGTTTGAATAAAGCTGTGATGTTCTTCCTCCCAGACGAATGGAACATCTCCATGAGTGAGTGGTTCAGCAATCCTAGAAAAATTGGCTATAAAGCGGTGATAGGACGCACAGAGCCTTAGAAAGTGACGCACTGCCTTCTTATCACGTGGAACAGGAAACGAGGCCACGGCGGTACTTTTGTCAGGGTCCGGTCGAATACTATCTGCACTGACAACATAGCCGAGAAACATAAGCTCATTGTGACCACAGTGGCATTTTTCTGGCTTCAGTGTCAGGTTAGCAGAGGGGAGCACTTCCAGCACAATCTGCAGACGCTTGAGGTGTTCCTCAAAGGTGGCAGAAAACACGACAACCTCATCCAGATAAACTAGGCACGTGTGCCAGTTTAGACCGGTAAGAACAGTGTCCATCATTCTCTGGAATGTCGCAGGTGGAGAACAGAGGCTGAAGGGAAACACTTTGAATTCATATAGGCCATCCGGTGTAACGGTGCATGACGTGGCAACGCCGGCGTGACGCGACGAAATTAACGCCGGTGAGCACGCGCACCGCGTCACGTCTAAATGCATTGGCGCCTTGACTGTGTGTGGCATGTAGTCATGTTCTCACATGACACGCATCTCATGATTATCATGTTTGCGCCAGTCACATACCTTCGTCCATCATTTGGCATATGTGAAGCTAGCGAAACAGCCACGAGTGCATCATGAGTGTGGCATGTAGTCATGTTGTTGCATGACACGCATGTCGTGATTATCATGTTTGGATGTGTGATTTACATATGTCGTGCATTCGCGTCCCATAATACCGAGTTTGGTACATGTGAAGCTAACGAAACGGATGCGAACGCATCATGAGCGTAGCATGTAGTCATGTTGTTACGTGAGACGCATCTCATGTTTATCATGTTTGTATCAGTATCATACCTTCGTCATCCATTCACGTCCCGTAATACGAAATTTAGTATAAGTGAAGCTAGCGAAACGGCCGCGAGCGCATCATGAGCGTGGCATGTAGTCATGTTGTTTCATGACACGCATCTCATAATTATCATGTTTGTACCAGTCACATACCTTCGTCATCTATTAACGTAACGTAATACCAAATTTGGTATGCGTGATGGTAGCGAGACGGCCGCGAGCGCATCATGAGCATGGCATGTAGTCATGTTGTTACACGACACGCTTGGCATGATTTTCATGTTAGGGTCAGTGCTTGTGTTCGCCATGCAATCATGTCATACCATACCAGTTTTGCAACATGCCATGTGAACGAAAAAGCCGCAGGTGCTGCAGGAGCATCAAATGTAAGTCATGACATATATGACATACATGTCATGATTTTCATATTATGACTAGTGAAATACATTCTTCATGCAGTCATGTTATGACATAGCAAGTTTGGTATTGATACCATTATCGAAACGGCCTAGAGAGCTAAAAGTCGTAGGTGGCTAGATAGATAGATAGATAGATAGATAGATAGATAGATAGATAGATAGATAGATAGATAGATAGATAGATAGATAGATAGATAGATAGATAGATAGATAGATAGATAGATAGATAGATAGATAGATAGGTAGGTAGATAGACAGATAGATAGATAGATAGATAGATAGATAGATAGATAGATAGATAGATAGATAGATAGATAGATAGATACGCTCAAAGTTAAAAATCGCTAAGAAATGCTTCGCATTTAAAAGTTTCTCGACTACAGCAGAGGGCCTTTCCAGCAAAGGCAAGTGGCCACGCTGCACAGTCTTGCTCAATAATGCGATCCTGCGGGACAGTAATGTCAAATAGTGTCACAGCTAACGAGCCATGAAGTCACATTTATTGTTAAAAAAGTGCTGTTAAATAGATCGAAAATATGTACCATTACTATATATACGTCGCACTCTCGCGCGTGCGTGTTTGCGTGCGTCTGTGTGTGCGTGTGTGTATGCGTGTAACAAAACTTATTAATCAATATGCACTAAGCGGTTGAACGGTGCACTAGGGGCCGAATTTCGCTATCACGTTGAACTCTTAAATGCGAAGCTTAAGGGTCCTTCAATTTTTTTTGTGAATCATACAAAAACGAACAAACAACATTTTAATGCATCTTTTTATGCACGGAAGGTTCCTTATTATTGCAGCTAGATCGATTACAAGTGAATATTTGTAGGGGGTTGATCTGACGTCATCGCGATCATTTTGAGAATGTCCTACTGCGGCACGTAAATGTTTGCGCATATACCTCAATTTCTTGGTTAGTAGGGCAATATTGTTGATTATATTGTCGTTTTAGATGTTTTCATACATTAAGCTTTCACTCTGACAAGAATTTTAACTTGCCTGTAGTGTCGCTTTAGAAAACGTAATGAAATGCGGCTTGTCTGTTTCTGTTTGATCTATAGGAAAAAGGACCACCTGGTGTTACTGTGCGGAATAGCACAACTTTATCAAAACCTCCATTTTTGCCTGGTTAGGCTAGACAAGTGTTGCCATTTTGCGTGGGCCATGGCCTAGTTTAACCAAGCAAAACGTTCAGTGGCTGCTGTGGCTCCCACTGCTTTCACTTTGGTGCTACTATTGTCGGCGGCCGTGCTGTAAAGGCGGGCCAAGTTGGGCACGGCAACAGTGACCTGAGAATGAACACTTTCAGGCGTCTTATTTGAATTGCGCCATTGCGTTGCAGACATATACAGAAAAAGATGCAGGGCGAGTGGAAATACAATCATGACATGCTATGCAAGGAGACGTATTACTGAAAATTGGGCTGATTTGAATACATCAATGAGGAAATGGGCAGTCGTACGGCACGGTCACAGGAAGTCTTGAATTATTCCATAAAGTATGCACAGAATTCTGTGCAACGAACGAATGAACTGAAGCTTAACAGTACGTTATGTTGGGCTAGTTGGTACATATTAGGCTGAAATACGTGGCGCAAAGTTGAGAAAGAGAAAAAACCTCTTTGTCAACCTTGCGCCACGTATTTCAGCCGAATGAACTGCTTCAAGTGCCCTCGAAATGGACCGCAGGATCATCTACATTAAAAGTGATTGGTTTGCGGTACATGGAATACGGGGCTGTTTTTGCAAAAGGGCCCCAGTAAAGTGTGTGGCCCATAATAAATTCCCGTTGTGCCAGGAAAATTACGGGTGTTACTTATCGTGAATAAATGTCGCCAATTGAAGCCATTCAATTTGGGTTGTAAATTCAACGTCACTTGTGGGGTTTTCCCGAGAAAGTAATAAACTATTTTTAATTTCGCGTAATATAATGTTCACGTTAGTGGAATTCCGGTATGCGTAGACTTAATGACTTCATGATGGAAAAAATTATGGTCTTCAATGAAAATTGAAGACCGTACTTGAAGCTGTGGTGCCAATCATAGTGTGAACACTCGTCTTCCCGGGACTAGTTGTAAATGGGGGTTAATGAATACCACCCCTCAATAGCCATAAATCTACACTAGGCAGATCTTACAATCCATAGTAACATTGTTTACCACCTTTGGGCCAGCCACATCAAAAGTATTCTCATTACGAAAAAGAGAAGAAAGAATCGAGTGTAAAAGAGCAACTATTTTGGGTCAGTTCTGTCTGCTGTATACATAGAAGGTTCGTGTCAGTACATGTGTGTAAAGAATAAAATACCTGTGTTCGCATAGAATGCACTTTACTTTCAAGATGGCAGCTGTGTGTGACAGGAGTGTGTTAAAATAAATGATGGACTGCACAAGCACGCGTCACGGTATGTTCCACGAAGAAGGTGAAATGCAGCCAGCCAACTACATACAAAAGAACTTTATGAAAGCACCAGGGGCCGAATTCACAAAGCTTTCTCTTTGGCTACGCATTTTCTTAGCCAAAAGTTCTCTTATCTGGAGGGATTACTATAGTGCGGGTATGAATTTAACTTATTCGGCACTTAAGAGGGCAAGGAGGACACATGATAGCTGATGAAACGACAAGGAAAGAAAGAAGTGTGTGCCGATAATATCAAGGTAGCACGCAAAGCGTCTAGCATCGAGAGTATACGATGACAGCCAATGATTTCCTGCATCTAAGTTTCAGTTCCGCGAGCGTCTGCTACAGCGCTTACGGGATGCCGCGTACGTTGTAATAGGCGTTTTGGCGGGCTGTGCAAAGCCAAGCACTCACCTTTCATCAACGACTGTAGCTAAAAACGAAATTGCTCGATGGCCTTAAGTCATCGAGCAATCCATGCACTATCTCACCAAGTACAAGTAAACAACACTCCAGGTGTACCACATAAATGAAACCACACATAAATCGATGCATGCAATGTTTGAAAATGTGCCTCGAATGTCTTCCCCTATTTAAAGCGACCAGTTACCTTACATTTCATGGAAGCTGCACTGCTACTTAACTAATTCGGTGCAATCTAGCACGGTATAGTGGTGAACGTAAGGGTGTTTTGTACCTATAGTCAAAGGTAGCCTTTGTTACAATATTCTTATTACAAGACACATGAGCGACTTTGGTGCCTGCAGACGAATTGTGCGGAAATAGATAACAGCAGTAATCAAATGAAATTGTGAGCGCAATTTCGCTGGTTCCATGCACCGCAGCATTTTTATAAAGCCGGAATGCGAGAACGTGCATACGCTTACGCTTAGGTATATGTCTACGTAAAATGAGGGAGACTCATCGGGAGGTGTCTCAGTGCTAATGCTTTTCACAAAACACGGTGCAAATATTTCGCCCAGCGTTGTTTGAGTGCGCAAAGCAAGGGACGTGTATACGAGTCTTGAGGTCGAGAGACGTTATCACACGTACGAAAAGGATGAAAAGAGAGAGAGACTCTCGTTTCGGCTTCGCGAAAGCTTGAAATTGATAGATAATAAAGACAATTTTCTGGCCCAGCAGACGTCAGGGAAAGTCTCCGCAAAACAGGGTCAGATGCTCGGAGAGCATAAAAAAGTGGAGTACGCGTTATATGAGAGTGACAGCCACTCAGAAAGCGAGATGAAGTGTGACTGTCCTTAGATGTGAGAATCAATGCTAATTAGGAGAGTTGAGTTAATGAGCCAAAACTTTCCTAAATAACGATAATGAAAGCAAACTGAGCATTCATCTAGTGAAAGTGACACTAGTGACAGTGAACTCATAATAGTTGATTAGCGTTGTCACAGGCCGATATATATCTTTATTTTCTTATCTATATTCGGAAAACTATGAGAAGGTAGCGTACGTTAGAGCCGGCTATCCCAACGTCATGACAGTAATGTACAAGAATAAATAGCGCACGGTTATACAATCACACGTGGCGGTTTCTATCTTCTAGTAACCTTGGGAAAACGCATTCTAACTATTTTTTCTATTTTTGACAAAGTTTCACGGGACGGTTTTGCATTTGGCTTCATTCGAAGGAATGACGGTATATCAGCAATAAGGCGAACACATGCACTGCTGCAGTGGACGAGCGGTTACAGCGCTCAACTACAATCTAGGAGGTACTTGGTTCGATTCGCAGAATCACTGAGCACTTTTTTTTTTCCAAGAGGTTGCCCGGCCTGACATTATGCGTGGTGGCGGGTACTAAGTTTTTGAGAAGTAGGCTTTCGCACTTGCTTCTTTCACTCCCCTTTTGACCCAAAAGCGCTGTACTGTGCTCCTTCAAAAATTAAACAATTCAGGGTTCATAATTTTCTCCTCCATCCTCTCTTATCACAAAAGTGTCCAGTGCTGAAATACCAATATCATACCTGGTATATTACTTTTCACGTGTTTGGATATTCGACCAGCAATCAGTCTTCACGGTGTTTTGAAGAAAATCTACACATGCAGTGAGCTAACTGCTTGCAGCCAGGTTGACTGCCTTTGTAGGGACACGCTTTCGTGCTAATTTGGTGTGCATCATCACATGCAGCAAGACCACAGAGCACGGACAGTTAGAGCTGATGCAAACAGAGTGATTAGTTTGTGTCTTCTCTCCCGCTATTTGTCATGCTGCACGCTTCAGTGTAATGTCGCTGTCAATGGTTAAAATGAACTATAGCAGTTAATCGAGTTCTGCTGAGAGGCTTCCATATTGTCCAGAATGGAACAGAACAATGGCAATTTGATTTGTGTGATAAAGAGATACCCTGCTTTTGGCTATTAGAATAAATTTCTAAACTGAAGTTTATTTTTTATTAACAACAGTTCCAGTGCAGATGAAAGGTGCATGGACAAAAATCGTGTATTCAGCTTGACTAGGTTTGTGACCTTAATTGTAATTGCGAACCGGTATCACAGTATGCATAAATATCACACACATATACAACCACGGGTGATAGCTTGCTTATTATGATTAAAATTGAAAGGTTGAAATCGACATATTCAACCAACGCAATGTGTACGAGATATGCCATGTAGAGTAGCTATGCTCGAAACTAATCTTCGCAGTTTCGTTCCATTTTACCCAATTTCTTGCCCATGACTGTAGGTTGGTAAATGAAACTTCTTCGAACACACATATTCTGTGTAAGGTTACATTTATTTTTATGCAGTACAAAACAAATTGAAATGTATAATGGCTCAAAAGAGAAATAACTAGAAACAAATTCAGCCAGATCATTACCAAACTTACTCACCAATGATAAACGGATTCTCATTTAAAAGATACATACATACATACATACATACATACATACATACATACATACATACATACATACATACATACATACATACATACATACATACATACATATACGCACACACACATATACATATGTACACCCATACATACATACATACACTCAGGTGTAAATATTAAAATGAATGGCTATAAAACAACAATTCTAATACACTCATTTTGAATATACTACAGAAAGTAACTTACGACAGATATCCATCGGCACTGTTATGTCTGAACACGGTGTTTCTCGAATTATCTCGCAAAAGCTTGATGCATAGTTTTCTGCTGCTGCCCAGTGACAAGCAGTTTTTATAAAAAACACAAGAATAAAGCCCTTGACAATGTCATGCTAAAGAAAAGGGCTGTGCATCAATATTTTGTACATGTCTGCAATATCACTCTGTTTATTTACATAGCTTGGCTCATTCACAACCCCCTAACAAAGCATGTTAGGACACTTGGGCTGAAAGTTGGCACAGCACGAGTAAATTCTAGACAAAACATGTATAATACAATTATAGGCTACTAAGCTCCTTGGTGCAAACAGTGTTTATATTGACAGCTATAGGTGCCATTTCGTTTCCCCAAAACACTTCTCAAAAGTAGAATCAACTTTATTTAGCTAAAAGTTTCTATTCTGGCGCGTCGTGGTGGCTCAACGGTGGAAGCGACTCTTTCGGCCAAGAAAACAAAGACCAATTATTTTTCCAGTTCGTGAATTCACCCCATGCTAACATTGAGGCAGCTGGTAAGAGTGCTTTTGGAGAGAGGAAACCACCACATTCCCACCAGTTGTGGCCTTGGGTAGCTACTTCACTTGGACAAAAATGATGAAAAACACTCCTCAAGAAGACTTCAAAGTTTGCACATCAACACAGTTCCCATACAGCTGTCTATTAGTCTGCTTGAAAAATATTGAGTTTACTGGTGGGCAAAGACTGTACACTATGTGAGGTGATGCTCCAGTGCACTGCATGTATGTCTTGCTGCTGGCCTCAACTGCGATGTTGCTCAGCACATATGTGTAAAATAACAACTAATACTATGCCACTGCAAAGTATTTATGTGTCATTTGCATGAAAAAGGGACCACAATAAAAGAACATAACAACATTTGCCTTCACAAAGTTCAAAAAATGTAAATAAATTTCCACAGAGTTCTCACAGTTCATCTGAGGATAGTAATATTGATTGTAAACACAATCTTACTTCCACTAACAAACTATTTTAAGACGCCAGATTCAATATTAGAGTATACCAGCACTTTTCTAGGGCTAAACAATTGTACAGGCACCTAGAAAAACACAAGTGAATGCATGGTATAGCTACATATAAAAATAAGTACTTTTATTTCTAGTCTGAGTAGAGCTGCATAGATGATAAGTCACTTGCATTACATTACGAACAAACCTATCCGAGCAAAGTATACATTTAAAAAGTTAAACTTACACAGTAGATAAGTAGACTGTTGAAGGACGGACAGGCAGTGGGATAATACCCAAGCACTAAAATCTTCTGTTAAGATGTACTAGGAGTAGTGATGATCTACTTCCTTCCAAATAAAATAATCCACATAGATTCACTTCGCAGAGCTTATACACTCATGGCATCATTGGTGCTATACAAATGAGTGTACACTGAAGGATTACATCGACTAAGTACATGATTACTGCATCCATGGCTTTACTTCTTGTACTACAAAAAATGCAGACACAGTTACCATTGGCGACCATGGATGCTGTGATTTCTGGCATGTAAATGTAGAGGCGCGCAGGCACTTAACACACATGTTAAAAACTTCAGCTCAAAAATATTTGCCCACTAACACTACAGCAGCCTTTAAATTAGTGTCATAGTTTGGTATCTTCCATGCAAAATTTAAATAATTTTGAATGCAAGCAAATGAACTGCTGAATAATGCACTGCTAAGAAGTTAAGCAGCAGCTGCTCCTGACATCACAATGTGCTCTTTTTGCTGTTGTAAACTTTGAGCAGGAGAACAGTCACTGGCAGTCCCTTTATACTTGTTGGTCTTCTGTGCTCTGTTCTTGATACACTGTACATGACCGTGGAGAACCAAACCCCTTGTTACTGCTGGAACTTAGAAAAATACAGATCATTGTTACAACCATGCTACATGCAAGAGTGTATAGTTGTCAATTATGTGCTCATATTTACAGATATTGTATTTTCAGAAGCCAATGACAAGCCTCAACACACACACACACACACAAACAGTGAAGACTGAAAATATATTTATTATGATACAAGAGCAAAACTACAATGTTATAGATGAAGGCATGAAATTTCTGCCAGACATAAAAAGCCAATAAATTTTCTTCTATTTTGACTTTACACTAGGTGCGAGAAGCAGACCACAAATAAGTTCACTAAGAAATACAAGTTAGACTGCATTACAACGCAACAGCCAATGTTCCTAACATTAAGGCTGTCTAACATAGCCAGCTCACCGTACTGCGTATAGGAGCAAACGGGCAGTCTAGAAGACACAAAAAACTTGTGGATTATGCGTGTGCTTGTTGCTGACATCTATTATTCTAAATGAAGAAAACCTTTCAAAAATGCACTTCATCAGGGGAAATAATCATACGCAACAAACACAACGGGCTCCTACAGGTGCCACCAACACTCACCATTATTGTTGATACCAGTGTCTTGCCGGATGGATATGCTGCGTCCTGCACAGAACACCAAAGGAGCGCTCCATGACTTGGATTGCATGTGTGCTAGCTCCATCGCTCTGCTGCTGAAATAGGCTAGCCACAGACAGAGAAATGAGAAGCCATGGCTTTGAAACACACTGAACGTCACCTTTAGAGATCAACAATGCATACTTATGTCAGGTACAATTTGTAGAAAAATATATATCACTATGCAATCGTGGTGAACATGTTCGGCTGAAACATAAGCAACAACACTGAGAGAGAAAAAGCTACATTAGGTAAAAGATGCAGTTACTGGCCCTATGTCATCTGAAGCTTCTTCAATAGGTCTTTCTCCTTACAAGTTGTGAACAGCCAGGCAATTTTCACCAACTTGCTATTTCCTTCCAGAGCACTTGATCCACAGAGGGAGTCACAAGCTCGAGAGCTCAATAAGGAATCAAAGTATTTGTGCTCGTTTCAAAGCACAAGCTTTTGAGCCTCAGAATATTGGAGTTTCATTCATAAGCTGCAGGCTTTCAGCTTTCAACATTCTCAATTATCTTACAATTTAGTTCTATAAATGTTGAATAAGAATTATGTGTAAGAATATTACAGGTATCCACTGAAAGCAACCATGCTTGGGTTTTCAATTTGTGCACAATAAGTGGTGTTCACGTAATCGTATGTATTAAAGAAAAACTAACCTTACAGCCAGCCGTTAGGCAGTTGTGTGCGCTCGAAGCTCCCAAGCAGATCGCAGTCCTTCCAGATGAGGCTGCCATGCATGCTTCCACGCCCCATCCGCTGAATGATAACAGTTCCAGCAGTGACATAGGCTTGCATAGTTAGGGAGAACGCGTCCTTCCTATTTTTGTACAGGTGCTCCAAGTAATGATGAGGATTGATGTGCCAGAATGTTCAACCGATGAATCACAGGACCTTAACAAACCAATCTCTGCGATCTGTGAAGAGCCAAAAACGAGATATTTAAAAACAATCATTAAAGCACTCACTTCTAATACTTATTTGAGGAAGCTATCACTTCGTTAATGTGACCACAATCTGCTATAATCACTTTGAAATAAACTGAAGCCTCATGTAAAATTTACGTACCGCAATATATATGTCCTACTGAAGTATAGTACTAGCACAGTGGTAATCGTCTATAGAACTAATTTTCCAAAATAACATAAATTTTTTAAGTGCAATCTGGCTTCTGAAAAATAAATTCACAATAACTTTCCAACTATCAAACGGGGTCAATCGACAGGCCCAACCTCATAATCACACAAGAGCTCACTTGTATCAAATCACAAAATCTTTTTATGTATTTGCTCCATAATATATGTATGTATATAACAGTAGTAGTATATTTTTCATGCTTCAACTTACCATAGAGAAACATTACATCTGATGGGCTTAAAAGCTTGCACACGTTATAGAACTGCGTGAATTATAGTACTGTTGAAATTTAGTTCTGCAAGGTGAACTCACCGATGGCAGCATTTAGTAGCCGTCGGTGTCATGAGGAACCAAGTACGGCCAACAGGCAAAGGGCATCTGCAGATTGGAGCTGCCAATGACAGCAATGAAGGGCTGGCCAGGCGTGCACGTCCATTGATAAAGTGTAAGAACTGGCCATGACCGGCTGTTGTCAAGGCTCTAGTGCCGTGAAAAACGATGGCCAGACGAACTAGGAAACCTGTAGTTAGGCGATATTGGCCCACAACTTCATCCAAAGCAAGGCACCGGTGAAATCTTTGCTTTTTCTGGGAGCCGAAGGCAAGCTTGACGTTCACGGGCTCTCGCTGCCACATAGAACTCTCAAGTTGTTACCGAAGAACAGTCTAGGCGCGCTTCCAAAGTAACACGATCCACAACAGAATGTAGCATCTCGCAGTTTTGGTTGATCACATCACAGCGCTAGGACTATGGTTATCACAAAAAGGAGAAGTGACGACTTAATAAACAAAAGCGCCAAGCTGCCCCACCACAACTTCGCTGGGCAAAACAGTTATCAACGCTGTCTTTTAATTTTCGGTCACACGAGCACAGCTTGTTCGCAAGTCTTGGAACGTCAGCACAGCACCACTGTTCACAACGAACATCGTTTCACTCCCGAACAGTACATTGCTCTCAAGTAAATAGAAGCGTACGGGCTAACTAGTGGCGAAGCAAGAACCGAGCGCGTAGTTCATACGTTTCCGTACGTACTTGGGGTCACTCAAGTAACGTGTCAAAACGCTGTCAATCCGAAATGTCGCACAGCACCCAACTGAGAGACTGGAAAGTCAAGCGAACGAACTGTTACCGGCACACAAACACACATTGCAGGCTTCTCGAGTGCTAGTTGCCGTCGATACATCGACGCCGATCCCCGCTTGATAACCACACCGACGCACAGGCTTCGCTGCGCTTCACCGTACACCATTGCACTGCCACAGCTTTCCGCACTGCTCACACGCACTGAAAGAGCTGCTGTAATCGCAACACATCCGGTCAAACGCTGAAGTAACTCGTGCGAGAAGCATTTGCTGAAAGTCGCACCGACCGATATGCTGTTTACGACGCCATGTTGTTTTTGACAACTGCACCGCACGTAAGAGAGCTCTTAGAAAGTACTTGCCCTATTTTCACGGCATGAAAAAAATTTCTCTTATGTGCGAGGGGGGTGATATGACGAACAGGACAGGCGTGCCAGATGAAAGAAGTGTTTTGGCAACGTCACGGAGTGAGCTGATGTAGAGGGTATTGCTTCACAACCAATCACAAGCTGTGCCTGTCGGCCAAGCCGTCGTCTGCTCGCGTTTGTCGTCTGCTTCGATCAGAGCATGCGACAGGGGATTCGCCTTCGCAACGCTATTATTCTCAGGTTAAGTGGCCGCTGCGTCGCACAAAATACATGTCAGTGGCTCGCTCTACCTTTGAATGATGTTCGTGCGCCAAGTTAAATGGCTGGTAATTGACGCAGGGATGAATTCAGCCAAGGTTTGCTCCAGAATCGTGAGGGTTTGCATATTTTCGGTGTCATACAAAGTTACTAGGGTCATTTTATTCCGATTGCTTGCCATATTATCATGGTCCATATCGGTGTCTGAACAGTGAGGGTGAAGATGCATGATTTGTTTGTAGTTCCATGCGTAATCACGCGCACCCCTAATAGGCTTTAGTTTACAAAGTACGCTTTGTTCCAGATCGTCCCAAAGTGTATCGACAGCTGTATTTCAGAGATCGCAACCATTGGACAGTTAGAGCCAATGAAAGTACACTAGAGCACAAACTTTATGAACCACTCACTGAAAACTTCCTCTCATTTTTATTTCGAATAGCGTGCAAAGAATGTGCTCCCATTAACCTCTTTGGTGGTAATTTCCACCAATGAGGCAAGGATCTCGAGTCGCACTTTTCATTGGATGAGATGGGGCGCAACACAACAACATAACAAATAAGGTTGATCCTATGTCATGTCGCGTTCGAATGCAGCGACCATTCACTTATCACATTGGTTTTCATCCAACCACAAATCTTTACATGCGTAGTTTTATGCCATTGACGCCCAATATAATTCTTCAATTACTGCGACTTCGAACTTATTGGACGGTGGTGGTTGTCAACACCATCCACTGCGTACAAGGGAAACAACACGCGAAGCTCGAAGCGCCGAAAGAAATAAAAACGCACCAGCAGTCATCAGGCAGCCCTTAATGGGCGTGAATTAACTCAAAACCAGCCAGGGCACCAAAGTATACCGCTGCGGCAGCAGGTTCTAAGTAGCCACATTGTTCCTAAGAGTGGTCCGGACCACTCTTGGGATTTTCTCTCAGCCATGCTGTTTTTACGCACAATTTCGCTTCGTGAATCCACTTACGAGCACTTTTCAGTGACGTAAGCAAATATAGCAACTGCATCACCATCGCTGACATGTTCCCGGGCAGTCACAGCGCGCTTTATTTGCAGTGGCCGATGTGACAACTATGGCCTCTTACGACGTTTTTTCGTTTCGTGAATCGACTTACGCAACAAAATTTCTCTTGCGCAAAAATGTTTTCGTAAGTCAGTTTTGTGAATCCGGGCCCAGATGGGCGAGTCGAACGAAGTGCTAAAAGTCCCTCAACCAGTCAGAGGATTTACCAATTAAAAATCAAACAGAATGAGCCAGGCATTTATACCATTTCACGTGACCTCAGCAAACGTTTTATTTTATTATGAAGTATTCTGACAGGTAGCTCGGACAAGGTAACACCCCGACGTTGCGTATGCTCTATATTGTTGTAAACGAAGGCTGCTCGTTTGAGCGAGTACGTCTACTACAACATGAACATCGGTTTATTACAAATGCTACAAAAATTACATTGAGTATGTCTGAGTTCTTGTGAACTTCCGAGCTTGCTGTCAAAGACTATATGTATGTATATATATATATATATATATATATATATATATATATATATATATATATATATATATTATGAGACCACGTCCGGTACGGCAGCAACCAGGTTATCCTTCTTTAATCCAGGCGCACGAGCCAGAGAGCCAGCCCGCGTGACATACGATGATGATCACTACAATGGTTTGGTCATGCAGATGAAGATGAAGTACATAGTCAGCGCTCACACTATTTTCCCCCCTTCGCGAAAGAGGGCAGCAAGTTAGAAAGGGTTGGGACGCCGAATATATCGTTTCAGTCGAGAGACGTGGGCGATCTCGGTGTGGTGGCGGCGACGATCAGAAGCCGCGTTGACAGGAGCAACGCGATAGTTGACTTCAGATGTTCGTTCCACGACGGTGTATGGACCGAGATACCGGTGAAGGAATTTTTCGCAGAGCCCAGGTACACGAACAGGTGTCCACAAAAGGACTTCGTCGCCTGGGCGGAACACAACAACTCGACGCTTCGCATCAATGTCGATTTTTCTCTTGTCCTGAATGGTAGCAGTGTTGGCGCGGGCGATTTCACGGCAGCGGGCGACGCGAGCGGCGAACTCTTCCGGGAGAGATGAAGATGGATTGGAAGATGTGGACAAAAAGGTGGTGTCCAGAACAAAAGTCGGTACACGGCCATACACGAGAAAAAAAGGGCTAAAATTCGTTGTACGCTGTATGGCAGTGTTATATGCGAACGTGACAAAAGGAAGTATTGTGTCCCAGTTTTTGTGATCTGGTTGCACGTACATAGAGATCATGTCGGACAAAGTTCGGTGAAAACGCTCAGTCAGACCATTAGTTTCCGGGTGATACGCTGATGTGGTCTTGTGGATGGTGTTAGAGGCCTTTAAGACTTCAGCAAGGACATGTGAAAGAAATGTCTTGCCACGGTCACTAAGGAGCACACGCGGTGCGCCATGTCGTAAAATAATGGCGCGAAGGAAAAAATCGGCTACTTCAGAGGTAGCACCAGATGAAAGAGCTGCCGTCTCCGCGTAGCGAGTAAGGTGGTCTACGGCAGTAACAATCCAGCGGTGACCGGCTGGCGTAAGCGGAAGAGGTCCGTATAAGTCTATGCCCACAAATTCAAAGGGAGTGGACGGGCACGGCAGTGGTTGCAGTGGCCCCGCGGGAAGAGACGTGGTACGTTTTCGGTGCTGGCATGACGCGCAGGAAGCGACGTACTTGGCGACAGAAGTGGAGAGGCCAGGCCAAAAGCAGCGAGTCCTGAGGCGGTCGTAGGTCTTGTGGAACCCTAAGTGGCCAGCTGTCGCATCGTCATGAAACGCTTGTAGAACTTCCAGACGAAGTGAGCGAGGAATGACGGGAACCCATTGGTTACCGAGAGGATGGTAAATTTGCCGACATAATGTTCCCTCTTGAAGCTTGAAACGGGCAAGTTGTCGTCTTAGGCGGCTGTTTGGAGCACGCGATAAGCCAGTGAGCCGATCGATGATTGTGCGGCAGTAGGTATCGGCATGTTGGAGCGAGGCGAGATCTGTGGACGAAAGAAGGTCCGCCGAGGCAACTAACTGTTTCGAAGGAGCAGCCGTCTGTTTGGTCACTTTGGCAGGCGGTGACGAACAGATGGAAGGTGACACTTCGGCGCTTTGCGAGAGCGGGCAACGGGACAAAGCGTCAGCATCTTGGTGCTCTCGGCCCGACCTATATGTGACGCTGTAGTCATACTCTTGCAATCGTAGTACCCAACGGCCAAGGCGTCCCGACAAATTTTTGAGAGACGATAACCAACACAGAGCATGATGGTCAGTCACTATTGTGAAATGCCGGCCGTATAAGTAAGGACGAAACTTTTGGATGGACCACACGATGGCGAGACATTCTTGCTCAGTGATGCTGTAGTTTCGCTCAGCATGTGACAGAGTACGGCTCGCGTAGGCCACGACTTGTTCTTCGGAAGCTTGGTTCCGCTGAAGAAGGACAGCACCGATGCCAAGTCCACTTGCGTCAGTGTGTAGCACAGTAGGTGCTGCAGGGTCGAAATGGCGAAGCACTGGCCGTGATGTGAGGCATCGCTTGAGGGTGTGAAAAGCGGCTTCGCAGTCATCCGACCAGACAAAGGGTGCGCTCGTGGTCAGAAGTTTGTGCAGAGGAGCCGCAATAGTAGCGAAATCACGTGCAAAGCGGCGGAAATACGACGCTAAGCCAAGGAAGCTGCGGAGGTCTTTCTGTGTGGTTGGTGTAGGAAAGTGCAGCACCGCGGCAACCTTGTCGGGATCGGGCTCAACACCATGTTTACTGACGACATGACCTAATACCTTGATGCTGTGACTGGCAAACCGACACTTCTTAGTGTTGAGCTGGAGACCGGCCTTAGCTAAGCACGTGAGGACTTCGTCTAGCCGTTCCAGGTGCTGTGAGAAGCTCGACGAAAAAATGACAATGTCGTCCAGGTAGCAAAGGCAGGTCTTCCATTTTAATCCCCGCAGTACCGTGTCTATCATCCGTTCGAATGTGGCTGGGGCATTGCACAGGCCGAAAGGCATTACATTGAATTCAAAGAGCCCATCTGGCGTAGCAAACGCAGTCTTCTCTTTATCAGACTCGTGCATTGGAATCTGCCAATAACCGGAGCGCAAGTCGAGACTTGAAAAGTACTCGGCACCTTGTAAAGTATCAAGAGCGTCGTCAATGCGAGGCATTGGGTAGACGTCCTTACGAGTGATTTTGTTGAGTGATCTGTAATCAATGCAAAACCGTACCGAGCTATCCTTTTTTTTCACTAGTACGACAGGAGAAGACCATGCGCTTGTCGAAGGCCTGATGACGTTGCGCGCGAGCATGTCGTTGACTTGTTCTTCTATAAGCTTGCGCTCAGAAGCCGACACACGGTAAGGGCGGCGGCGAATCACACGGGATCCGTCGGTGTCGATACGATGGGCGGTCACTGTTGTTTGACCCAGACCTTCGGAACAAACGTCAAAGCAAGTTTTGTGCTTCATTAATAACGCTAGCAAGGCATCCGTTTGCGTTGGGTTGAAATGTTCACACAAAGTGGCCTTGAGAGCAGGAAATGCATCTTCTGCTGGCATACACTTTGAGAATGACGAAGCAGATGAACCAGTGACGACACAAAGCGGTGCTTCTTCGGTAATGCTGGCAACTGTGGTCCCCTCAGGCAAAATAAGCGGTTCTGGCGTCGTGTTGCAGGCCGTGATGCTTGCATAACCACGGGAGAACCGCACTAAACAAGATGCGATGGTGATCCCTCGAAAAATGCAGCGCTGGCAAGGAGCAACCAGAGCGTCACCATCTAGAATGTCACGTGACTTGATCGTAAGGACACATTCTCGTCCGGGAGGCAGGAGGAAATCCGCAGCTGTCACAAGGTTGGGCGACGAAAGGTCGGCAGCAGAAGAAAGCTCAGTGTCCGTAATACGAATGAGGGGCCGACCACACGAAATTACAGCAGACGCCGCTGACAAGAAGTCCCAGCCTAAGATTATCTGATGAGCGCACGAAGACAGCACAGCCAATTGTATGTGATGACGGATTCCATTGATGAGAATACGAGCAGTGCACAACCCGGTCGGGCGAATTGGACTGTCATTAGCACCGCATAACATGGGACCGGCATAAGGAGTTTGCACTTTACGCAGGCGAAAACACAATTCACGATCAATTACCGAAATTGCGGCTCCAGTGTCTATAAGGGCGTCAACAAAAACACCTTCCACAGAAACAGGCAGTAAATTAGCTGGACGAGACGGAGGAGTTGTAGCGTTCCGACGACAAGCAGTTTCCCCTCCAAAAACTGCACCTTCTAGTTTTCCGAGTCCCGAGAGATCGGAGCGGGACGCAAGGGTGATGACGTACGCCGAAACGGTGACGGAGAACGGCGGCGAGATGAACGAGAAGGATGAGGCCCAGCATGAGACCGTGGAGGGGAGGGCGACTGACAGAAGGTGGATGGATACGGTGCGGGATCGTATTCATCGGGTCTCGGGGAAAAGTCTCTCTCGTAAGCTGAGTAACCACGTCAATCATCCTGCTGACGGCGGCGGCAGAAACGGGATATATGACCCCTTATGCCACAGTAGAAGCAGATGGGGCGGGGGGGACGCCATGTAGAATAGTGGCGTAGCCTTGGCGCTTGCGTTGTCATCGCAGCCACATGGTCGCATCCGACGTCCGCAGGCACGGTTGGAACTGGTGCAGGGACCCGCGATGAAACTTCTGCGTACGAAGGCACTGGGAAGCGCACAGGAGACGGGGCATGTGCAGCGCTTGTCATTGATGCCAGTTCGTCCTTGATTATCTCTCGCAGGTTGGGAGGAGGTGTGTGGACAGACGCAACGGTAGGGTTGCCTGGAATAAGGCCGTGAAGTTCTTCTCTGACAATTGTGCGGATAAGGGCCCGCAATTCATGCTCTTTGGTAAAGCGAGCGTCGCAGGAGGCGTGTGGAAGGCGCATGGAATGAAGCGCGTCCAGGCGTTGGCATGTAGTGATGACGTCCCGGACGGTAGTCGGGTTCTGAATCACGAGAGCATTGAAGGCCACAGAGTTGATGCCTTTCAGTAGATGTCGGACGCGATCGGCCTCCGTCATGTCATTTTGTGCTCGGCGACAGAGAGCCAGAATATCTTCAATGTAGGAAGTATACGATTCGTCGTCCCCTTGAATGCGGGTTGCGAGCTTCTGTTTCGCTACTACAGAACATCCTGCAGATGTGCCAAATACCTGACGGAGATGCCCCGTGAAGGCCGACCAATTGGAGAAGTCGCTCTCGTGGTTGTAATACCAGGTTTTAGCGACGCCATCGAGGTAAAAAGGAACGTAGCGCAGTTTGTGCGCCTCGTCCCAGTAATTACAAACGCTGGTTCGATCATAACTGTCGAGCCATTCTTCGACGTCTTCGTTGCGAAGGCCGGAGAATACCGGAGGGTCTCGATGAGAGGTACTCACGGTGTAGTGAAGCCTAAGTGGCTGAGAAGGAGCGGTTGCAGCAGTGGGCGGGTTGGGTTCTGCCATTGCTGTTGCTTGAGGACACAACCGTCGACCAGACCGGAGCTCCAGGGGTGACGGGTAGAGCAGGAGGACGTGGGAACCAAAGCACGCTCCACCACTTATGAGACCACGTCCGGTACGGCAGCAACCAGGTTATCCTTCTTTAATCCAGGCGCACGAGCCAGAGAGCCAGCCCGCGTGACATACGATGATGATCACTACAATGGTTTGGTCATGCAGATGAAGATGAAATACATAGTCAGCGCTCACAATATATATATATATATATATATATATATATATCTTTCCACCACAGCTTGCCGTAGCAGTTATCGCATACGACGACGCTTTTGGCATATAGTAGAAAATTTATTTCGCTATCCGAAAATGTAGCGCTACGAAGTGATTGCGCAAACAATTTTTTTGGAATGGTTCGGTTCTTGATCAATATACAGAAAGAACGAGGCATGGCAGCTGAGACCAAGAGTTGACAGTGTACAGTGTTCTGCTGTAAATCTACCACCTCAGACAAAAAAAAAGTTGTTTGTGCTCTGCTCCAATGTCATTGCGGTTTCAGTAGATCCAAGATTTCTATACCTTTAAAACACGTTGAAAGTACGAAATGCAGCAGTCCGCAGTATCTAGAAAAATAACGAAGCCAGATATCTGAGTGACTTTGACAGGCGTAGGTTGCGGAATGGTTCCCCAAGTGGCACGAAAAGCTGTTAGCGCTGTCGGAAATCATGGTGATTAAATGCGCTTCTTGTTCAAGAAGTGTTATAGACTGTATAACTGTGTTTTGGAAAAAAGTTCCGCATGTCACACACAATGATGTGATGGCAATTTTAAAAAGATACTTAGACTACCTGCGCCGACCGCGGGCTACACACATGCTAAAGTTAGCAAGTGATCTTTACAGGAATACAATTTTAATGTGGCTATTTGAGAGAAGAATTCTTAAGCTCCTTTCTGAAAAAAAAAGTCATTTTCAATTTCCCGAACTCAGATCCTTGGTATTTTTTTAGGCCATAAACGCCGCCAAAAGTTGTGTCCTCTTTAAATAAGGGGATTTTATTGAAGGTATTCTCAATCTTGACACCTGCTGCAAATTTAAATATTATAACGCTACCTCACATTTTATAAAATATTATTCAGTAAGACATGACGACTATTTAGTAGACACCTGTTACAAGTAAACAATGCGGTGTTCTGGTACTGTTAGAAAAGAATCAATACAGGGTGCTACCATTTTGTAAACTTAAAAACATTCTAGTTATTTTATTGACAAAAATGTCAGTAACTCGGAAGGATTTTTCGACCAAGCGTTTTAGTTGATACATACCAATACATACCAATTATTTTCATAAAATTTAACTACCGAAAAAAACAAGCAAAAACTCAGCTTTATGTGGCTGAAAAGATTAGATGCCTAGTAAAAAGCCGGAAGAAACAATATTTCCTGCAAAACGGTTATTGTGCCTGTCAAAGTGCCGGAAACGGGCAATTCTGTATTTCTGCGTGCTTTCAGCGTTTAGTTATTTTCAGCGTCTTGACAATAGTTTCTTCAAAATTGCCTGTGACTTTTGTCACAGAAAAAATGAGTGAGCTGTGTTATTGCATAACCGTGGTAAGCTGGGCCAAGTCTTCAATTGTTCAAAGGGAAACAGTGCTAAAACATGCAGTGTCCGAAATGCATTCGCATCACACGACCTGAAAGCGCCAGTCCCATTCTTCTTTTCTTCTTAGTTAATATATCATCCTCCGAACCCTCTGTAATATTTCTGCACCTGACGTGGCATCGCATGGCCTCTAGGATCAAATACATCGAATGCTCAGCACTTCACCTGGTTTTGCACTGTCTGTGTAATCGACCAACCCTCGACCAAATAACGGTGGCAAGTGACGACCTCAACATGTGACGTCACGTTATGGAACATCATAGTGACTTACCGAATCGTCGCTATGTGTGATGATGATTGACGTTACGATGATTTTTTGTATTCCTCGCACAGACACCACCAACGCTGCTGATGGTCAGTTTCCGCTTCTGGTGAAGCGTGCAAGTCTTTCTCCTTGAAGCACGATAAAGCACGAAGGAAAAAAAAAAGGCACAAACGAACGCTGACCAACAACTTAAGCTTTATTCTTGAGAACAAGTCAATAAATATGGGCGAAAAAAGTAAAGAAACAGACAAACAAATCGCACATTTGGCACAGTATGGTGCACATACTCGAAAGCCGACTACATGCTTTTCTGGTTGCTATTACTCTTTTTTCCCTTTTTCATTATTGGTGCAGCAGTACCTTGCGTCAAGGAACTAAAACGGTGTCAATCGAAGTCATGACTGGAAGTTCCGGACAACCTCCACATTTTCGTGACAGCACTATTTGTGATCCGTCTGTTCACTTCCTGCCGTCCATGTGTAGTTTTTTTTTTTGAAGGCGCGTTATTGTTTTTGTTGAACCGTCTTGTCGTAAGTTATACGTCGATTCTCGTCCAGTTAGCGCTCCAGTCGGGGCGGAAGATAATGCATTAGTCCGGGTGAGAGTCCCGAAGCATTACTTTAGTAAGTCTTCGGGACTCTCACCCGGTTTCTCGAAGCATTACTATAGTAATACTTCGGGAAACCTATGAAGGCTGTTGTTAGCGCACGTGACCGCACAGCCGTCCTTATAATTAGAGGATACTGTCAGAACCATAGAGGCTGCCTGACAAGGCTGTGGCGGCACTGGAACCGGGAAGTAACCTGCGATGGGGCAAACAGAGAGACATGTGGCGAACGCAATAAAAGCTTTTCCAGGAAAAAAAGAAAACTTGAACTAGCTCAGGGTTTAGGCGGCAAGAAGAACGTGTCGTCATTCTGCAAGTGACAGCACAGCTAGGAAGGAAGCTAAAGAAAAATCCACAGAGGCACTCAAACAAAACGAGTTAGGGAGAAAGACAGGCTTTTTCTCCCCACCTCTCTCTCTGTCTGGTTGGGAAGTAAATCAATGAGCACCCAAAGTTCGCCGAGTCCACAGAGACGCAATTAGCGGTCGAAACAACTTTGCCCAGCTCATTTTTTTCTTCTCCTTTACCGGATGCCATATGAAGTCGTCGTACATTCACCGGCGCAGCTGCTGATCTCTCATGAGAGGCTTGCTTTACATCACATGAGTGCATTGCATCCAACAGATTTCACTACATTAACAAGGCACATAAAGTAAAAATACGTATAGAGACGGCAAACGCGTGGAGTCCAATGAAGAAAAGATGCTACGCGGAAAAGAAAGAACGGCTGATGTGCATTAATAATATAAAGACCGGCTTCCAGGCTCTCAGGAAGTTACTGAAAACACCGAGATAATGATTAGACGGACATATAACGATTGCATTGGTTTTTGTTTTTAATGGTATTGATCTGCATCTCTTTTCTTGTTAAACAAGATGTCTGTCCAGAGTTTCGGCACTTGTCACTAAAGGCACACTGCCCTGCTCAGCGGTGCGCTCAGAAAATCTTCTGTAGCGACAACTACCATCGCAACTGGCAGTGCCGATCGTTGCGCCATCTGGCATTACCTAAGGGAAAGATCTGGTGAAGCTGCATGAGCTGCAACAACTGAAGAGCAACCAGCGTTGCAAAGTATAATAGAGCTGGAGGTTTGGAGGATTCATCCGCAGATATGAAAAGTAAGCCGGAGAGGCTGAAAGAAGCCAGACTTCGTCATCGGAACGAAACCAATACGAGGCAGCGAGACGAGGAGAATATGTGAGAACGAACAGCATGCCTCGAGAAGCGTAACTGTGCAGAGAACCAAGCGAAATAAGCAACAAGATTAACCGTAGCTCTCGATGCACACAGCCAGGCATAACCGAGTTAAAACGCAGTCAATTTTTCAAAAGTGATATACGCTCTCTGAGTTCGCGTTTTTTGCATGCTTTTCTAGCTGATCCGCAGGCGTCTACATTCAGCCAATTGCTGCAAGTTTATACTTCTCGTAATCCTGAGTAGGGTTTGGCAGTTTTGTGAGAGCAAAACCAAAGAAAGCAATGTGACAGCCAGAAGAAAGTGACTGTGCGTCTAAATTCAGCCAATGTCACCAACTGGCGGCATATTAGAGTTATTGAGTGCCACTGACTGATTGTAGAGGGAAACGCAATGGGCGTTGTGCCTGTTGGCCAGCCTCGACTTTTTGCGGGGTGAGCGTAAGCGGGTAACGCGCAGGAACTTTATGGCAAAGCAGGCGCGTTGTAACCTATTGTTGGTACTGGTTGTTGTTCACTATAGTACGAATAGACGTTATGGGCCATGCCAACGCTTTGGATAAGGTCGCCACCTGACAGTGTGTTAAGGCCTTGACAAGATTGCGCTTTTCCTATTAGAAACGCGCCCATTAGAAAGGATGCGTAGAAATGATGTATTGAAGAGTCGATGGTAAAACTATACTAAGAGCGAAGCTCCTTAGTTCCTCACCTTGTTGACGCCGTCGCCGTCGAAGCTCCCTGCCCCCGGATAACTGCCGAGTGAGACAAGTGCATGCTCCCGGCAGATGGATCGCACTGTGCCGCGCGCGCCGCACACTCGCTCGTTCAATCGTTCCCGCCACCGAGCTCAGCAAACGCTTCCCCGCAACCGCTCCCCACCCTACCGTCTTCATGAAAGTCAGAAGCGAGATCAGCCGCATAGTTGTTTGCGTTCCATTTCTAAGAAGCTTCGTTTGTCGGTTGTATTCATACATAGAATGATGGCTAGTCTTTTTTAGGGGCTAAGCTCTTTATGGTGTGGCTTGTGCGTCCCTCGTAGTACGTAACCACCAGTGGCACATACCCGAAATACGTATAACATTTGACCTCCAAGGTGGTGCCGGTGAGAGATTTCTTCTGTGCGTTGTTTAACAATAAAAAATAGTGCTAAATGTACGTGCCAATGGCTGCTAATGGGGAATGAGAGACAGGAGCATTCGGCTTTTAGTCAACGCGCACGCTGCGATCCCCATTAGGAGCCATTGGCATGTACATTGAGCACTATCGGACAAGAAAGGGTTGCTACATTATACTCGCTGGGTGTAACCTCCTTAGTTTTAGAAAGGTTTAGCGAGCGTTGAGCCGCAGGGCCATGAACACAATGAACTAGTATATACCATGAATGAATTCGAGGTGGTTAAAGGGGGGAAGCAGATACGAAGCGCAAGCCGTAAGAAATTAAAAGCTGAATCCTCCTGTCTCTCATTTCACATTAGCAGCCACTGGAATGTACATTGAGCACTATCTGACAGGAAAAAGTTGCTACGTTATACTCGCTGGGCGTAACCTCCTTGGTTTTATAAAGGTTTAGCGAGCATTGGGCCGCAGTGCCATGAATACAGTGAACTAGTATATACCATGAACTCAAGGTGGTTGAAGGTGGGAAGTAAACCCGAAGCGCAAGCCGTAAGAAAGTGTCCGTGTGCCACCTCTCGTTTAGGCCATGGAATGTCCGCTGAATGGCGGTGCTTCTATATGGGGAATATATGATAAAAAGATGCGAGATGGTGGGCTTGGAGTGTTGAATAGATGGACGAACGGACACACAGACAGATGCATGGATGGACGCATGAACGGACGCAGGGGCGGATGCATGAACGAACGCAGGGACGGGCGCACGAACAGACGCATGGACGGTCACATAGACGGACGCATGGACGGACGAATGCTTCGCCCCACTCTCCATCATTCACTCCGTGGATATGCTGCCATTTTGTTTCGTAAGAGGGCAACTACAAACGACTGAGTGTTTGTAAGTTGACGGTTACCTGTGTGGCCCACTCCATGACTCTCGCATGGACGACTGGTTCTGAGCTGGTCAACAAGGCCTCCCAAAGCTCGAGGAAGTGGAAGGAACTAATCGGACATCTCTCATTACTACACTTTACCAAAATCACAGTCATAGGAGAGTAGCAAATATAAAAGGCGTTTTTTAGAGCCTACAAACCACGTGAACACTGCGCAATATGGAGCGTGCCTGGTATCTCTTGTCGGTGACCAAGAGGTGGCGGGTTCGGCTTCCGTCAACGGAACTTTTTTCCTTTGCCTTCTCATACGCTGAAGTATACTGTCAAATCTTTTTGTGCATCACATAGGTTTCGACTATAGCGTCTGTTCTTAACCGTGACTACAAAGGAAGACAAAGCTAAGTCCTAAAAAATACCAGCACATTGCATCTAGAGTGCAAAAGCACAGGCGTGGCTTTATTTATTTATTTATTTATTTATTTATTTATTTATTTATTTATTTATTTATTTATTTATTTAATTCAATAATACAGTACACTGCTAATTAGTCAGCATGAACAACTCTTTTTCTTCTTTCATTTCCTCAAGTTCCGCTGCCGCAAAATTTATGGCTGATCTCCTGTTGCTGCTTGAGCAATTTCTCTAGGATCTGACAAACAAATAAAGCGGAATAACGGGGTGGGCTTAAGAATAAGCGGCTTAGCATGGAAGCTCAAAGCCTTGAATATTTTTCTGGAGGCGCACGGCTTTATGAATTCATGTAAGTAAATGGAATGTACAGTGGTGAGCACTGTTAGGGGGAACACGCGAGCGCGTGGCCGATGGCACTGTCAGCGTCACGTAACAGCCATCGTTGGAAACATTGCACATGCGCATCACGCCTTCCACCAAATAACTGTTCCACCGCACGCATGACGTCATGAAGCACTTGTTCGTCGTCTGCTAGCAGCATTTTTGTTTTCCAAGCCCATGCATCCTGCATTTTAAGATTTCTTTAAACATCTGTGCTTGAACAGAACAAGACAAAAAAAAACTTGTATATCTATGGGGGCGTGTCTATTCGTTCCCTTCAAAGTTGTTGTACATGCAACGCCGTATATAAAACAATCAAACATCTTTTGCAGCCGTTCATTCTGTCGCCAGATCGTATTATGGCTAGGGTTCCTGATGATGAACGGCGCTCAATTGTCGATCTTTCCCTGAAAGATTATTCCCAGCGGTATATTGGCGCTTTAGTTAATAGGCCCCTGAACACTGTGAACAGGATAATTCAAGCCTACAAGTATGAAGGTCGCATTCAGGATGCACCCGGCACGCCCCACCCTAAAGCTACCACAGGCGATGAAGACTCCCTCATAGTTTTGAGCTGCTGTTCTTAACCCTTTTTTGCCAGCCCCAGCAATACGCGAGGACTTGGATTTGGACGTTTTTGACACCACTGTTCGACGTCGCGTGCGTACTGCGGGCCTTCGCACTCGCGTCGCAGCGCAGAAGCCACAACTAACGCCGGCACACAAGGACGCACCACGGCAGTTCGCTGAGTTGCACGAAGCATGGACAACAGAAGAGTGGGGTCGCGTCATCTTTTCGGATGAGTCGACGTTTTCAACGCGACAAGACCAAAGATTGCGTGTTTGGAGACTACCAGGCACGCGGTGAGGCAAACTTTCTGCTTTGAAAGGCAATTGTTTTCGTTAACGTCAAAATGCCACGCAGGAACGACCCAGACAACGTGCAAGGTGTTTATGGCAGGGGGAGATCGAGTGTGAGCGTGTAGAGTGCTGTTCAAAGATATGGTTTAGGGCCCCTGCAACGTATACGTGGACACTTATCGTCGGAACAATACTGCAACATTTTGAACGATGTGCTGTTGCCGTATGCGAGCAGTTTATTCCCAGACGATGATTACCTGTTCCAACAGGACCGGTCACCGTTACACACGGCGTGGGCTGTCAAGAAGTTGCAGGCGGAGCAGCATATGCAGCTATACTAGAATGGCCTCCGAAAGGAGCGGACCTGAATGTGACAGAAAACGTGTGGGGCCGCCTGAACGCTTCTTTGGCAAGGAAGTCCCTTTATTCCGTGACTTCGGACCAGTTGTGGGCGCCAGTTAGCAACGAGTGGGTAAAGCTAAAAGCCGATCGGGAATATGTTTGATCACTTTACGACTCGTTACCGTCCAGAATAGCTGCAGTCGTTGCTGTAAGTGGTCATATGACTCGCTATTAGATTTGCTCATGTTTTTATGTGTTCTAATTTTCAGGTTTATCTTGAATCGCAAAAGTGCAACTTTCTTTAATAAAAAGTTTAATAATTATTCCTCTCACACCCACCTTTTTCCTTCACGCACCAATCTTCAATCCAGATGGACCTCGAAATGCAGAAGGTATCAGCTCAGCGAACAAAAAATGCGGCTATAGCACATGACGAACAAGCGTACCGATGACGTGATGCGCGCGGTGATGATGCGCGCCGTGACGTGATGCGCGCAAAGCACACGCTGCGCATGTGCAATGTTTCCAACGATGGCTGTTACGTGGCGCTGATAGTGCCGTCGGCCACGCACTCGCGTGTTCACCCTAACAGTGCTCACCACTGTACAAGAGATCGTGTATGAGTTATGGGCTGTTATAATAGTATCATAAACTACTGCATAATTTTACAAAGTAAGTGTATTGTAATATGCGGTGTCTAATGGTAATTGGACACCACATATTAGATAAACGCCTATTTTGTCCATTGCGTTCAGAGATTGAGATCACTTTGTGACATAGTATACTTTGCCGCATTATCGGCCGTGCGGCTGCATTTTCGAGGGGTATGAAAATGCTAGAGGCCCATGCAGTTAGAGTTAGGTGCTGGTCAAAGAACACCAGGGTGGTCAAAAGTTCCAGAACACTTCATTGCGGCATATCTCCTAACTACATCATGATTTTGGGACGCCAAAACCCACGCAAATATTTAGATAATTATTTTTTTACATATACATAAGAATAGATTGCACACAACAAAGGGATGTCTTATCAAAACTTCCAGAAACTAAGAGATTATTGCTGCTTTTTTTCGACGAGAACGCTGCTGCAAACATTCGCTGAAGTATAGTTGGTATAGTTTGGGATTTACAGGCAAAAAGCCAACTGCATGCTTTACGCTAAGGCTTTGACAACGATACGATAATGAAACGAACGTGATAGACACAATAAATTTGACGAGATAGCATTGCTATGAGAATAAATCTGGTCTTCACTTCCTGGCAAGCAACAGCTTTGAAGAAACATCGTCTTCGTACGAAGTAAGTTTTCATTATACCTTTTTCCTTTCAGCCGTCTCTTCAAGTTGTAACAGCGAGAATAATTGTAACCATTGAAATACGACAGACTATTTTAACAGCATGCAAGGATATCTCGTCTTCTAACAAGAATGCGTACACTTTAGGCAAAAATAGAAAGAGGTCTCTTAACTTCAACTCTAGTACATGGAGCAACAAAAGCTTTAGTTTTGCGCGAGCCCAACATTAATTATCCTAACGCCTGTATGGCGCTGTCTTGGCGCTGTCTTGAAAGAATATGCCGACAGTGAATGATGTGCTCTGGCAATCTAAATTATATATTCACCTAATGAAAATTTGTTACATTAACTTACTTCCCTGAAGTTGAGCAAGTAGCCCTTTATCCAACACATGGATGCACTCGGGCACTTCGTGTGAAAAGTTTAGCCACCCATGCTCTAAAAACGACACGAAAGTGAATATTAACTGTTGTACACGTTGTGAATATTCAATTAAAATGGCTTGAAAGCACGCCCTTTCACAGCCTTCACGTTGCCACTATATTAAAAATGTAATCTTAAGAGCCATAAATGTTTGTTCGTTTTTTTCTTCGGCGGAAAACTGGCGAGCATTATTTTGAGTGTTTTGAAGTGGAAGGTTATTCATAAGGAAGTAGCATGTACTAAAGCAAAGACTAAGTGAGTTTTGTGATTGGCTGTTTCATTGCTGGTTTCGCTGTATATATACACGAGCAGGAGGCATGAGAAAGACTACGAGGAATAGGAACATATGGCCCAGCGCGCTGGAGTTTTCTTTGTTTTTTTGCTGTTTTGAATAGCGTTGTCCACCGCGCTATTGTAAAGAGAGGGATAAACCCAACGTACGTTCGCTAGGCTAGCCGTTCTATTCTCATGACATCATGTTAACCTTCCTTCTTGCTCCTAGTACGCGCTTGCGCTATCGACGCTATGTGGTCCTCACAAAATTTGAGTAATGCGTCGAGTCACACATATTATTTTGACCACTAATCTATTTCGGTGTCATTCCGTACTTGGTTTTCGCACTTCTCCGCTGCTCCTTTTAGATGCGGAAGCATCTTATACTCGCGCCTTGTAGTGCGCCGTCCGCGCCGTCCGCGCCGTCCGCACCGCTTCTCGAACATTCGACAGCTGACGCGCGCGCATGCGCCGTCGCGCCGTCGCCCACTCTTCCACCATCTGTGCATCCCTTCCTCCTCTACACACCGCGCGTGCTTCACTCCTCCACCATCTGTGCACCCTTCCTCCTCTACACACCGCGTTCGACATCTACAATTCTCCTGATTCTCCAGTGGACGCGCATGTGGCGTCGCGCTTCGAGAACATTCAACAGCTGACAGTGCATGCGCCGTCGAGCTGTATATATACTCAAGGTCGGCGCTCGCTCGCTCAGTTGCCGCTCGTCGGTTGGTTTGTACGGCGCGTCGACGTCCAAGGTCGCGGTGAAATGAATTCCAACGAATCCACAAACACAATGATCGACGTCCCTTCGACCAGCGCCGCCCTTTCGCATACGTGTGTACGTGTTCACTCATTTAGCACCCCCTCCTACAACCACGTTAACCAATTTAGCCATCGACCCAAGTAAGTCGCAATTTAACACCCCATTTCACAACCACGTTAACCAATTTAGCCATCGACCCAAGTAAGTCGCACTTTAACACCCCGTTAACCAATTATATGCTCCGCATCCTCCTCAGTGTTCCCCCGAGGGAAGCTGCGGGCAATTTTTTTTGTGCTGCATGTGTGTGCGCCAGTCAATATATGACAGTGCAGTTCTCGATGTACAAAACGTTAAGCTCGTTGTGAAAAAAAAAAAACCAGGCTTGCGCATAACGCGAAGCAAAGTCACAGCGAAAGCCGGAAAAAGCGTGTTACCCGCTACACACTAGCGTGAAGTTATGTACATTGTTTCTTTTGCTGTGACTGACGATGATGATGAATTATGCCTGAAGCTTTTGCAATGTGGGAGGAGGGAGGCGGCTGGGGTTATAGAACATTTAACTACCCATTCGTGAGGCAGTTTGCATTTCGTGACGCCTGCCTGTTCCTGTGCTGCTCGGAAACGCCTTATTACTCATAATAATGCGATTCCTTCTCCAACAACAAGCCGGCCTATAAGGTCAGTTTGCAACGACGTTTCAAGCACCGGCATGGCTATGTGATATAATACTGGCCTGGCACGCAGATGACCTGGCTGAATTCAAATGTCATTGTGTGCTTGCTGTTTTTTTTGTTATTTCGCACGATAGTACTAACAAACACTGGTGGCGGTGGCAGACAACTACGGCACAAGCGACCTTTGTAGTAATCTCATATCAGCTTTCGCTGTAAAGTTACGCTTAGAAAGATTATGAAACGTGCAATAACAACGTACTAATATTTTATATTTACGCTTCACTCAGACGCAGTCGCGCTTCTTCAGAAAAGGCAAAGACATAGCTTCATGAAACACAGATTGTTGGAAAGTATCTTGTAATTGCCTTAATCTCATCCGAACAACCCGGGGAAAACTTAAAGCTAAGCTATTAGCATGAAGTTAATGCCTCTCTTCGGATATTTCATTTCTGGCTAATTGCGTTTCCATGCAAAGCATTCTCGAATGAAACAGTCTTAGCGAAGGGGATTCAATAAGCCTGTTATTCACGGTACATGAGATTAGAGGTGTGCTTCCGGTTTGTTTATCTGTTTCATTTGATTCAAGTTCAAGGACATGCACTAATGAGCAGTCTAAGGCTATATGCTTCACGTATTCATTGAATTATCGTCTTAACAGATTACATGCGTGCAGTGTCTTAATCAATTTACGCATGGCTCAGGTAACACTCCTCTTTTTCTTCGGTTGCATGAAACATAAACTCTACTAAGCTGTATAGGATATTTTTGCTTTTCATGTGGAGCGCACCAAAGCATAGAGCTAAATTCAATTTAAAATGGTGCAAATACAGTCGACTAAGTCGATATCATATTATCCGAGTCATTGTAATTGTAGGTGGGTGCTAAAATTATTTAGTTTTAAATTTGACACGTTCTTCAGCAAGCGAGAAACACTTCTCCTAGAGTCGCGCGGGGTTTATACCAGCATAACATGGCCCGTGGTATTCGGACATGCATCCCACGTGATTTGAAGTCCATATGAGCCCAGACTTTTGACAAATTTACGAAACGTCATGGAGCAACCGTCGTCACGAAAATCCGGTGCTGGCGTCGGCAACGATCTCAATAGGCTAACTATCCCCGTTGGAAACAACTAGTAAAAATCACTCTTAGGACCGAACTTGAAAGCTGGGTTTTCAGCGTGATAGTTATCCACGCCGCGACAAAGAAAGTTCATTGCTTCAAAATTTATCTCGAAAACACACTACACAAGCTTCGTGTCAGGACGGCGCCACATGTGGTTTAGTGTTGGCTATGAGCTTTCAATTTATTGTAATAAAGGTTATATATTCCCACCTAGGCTATGAGAAGCGTTCCGTGCATAAAGGCAACCTAGCACAGCTACTTCTATTAGGTACGTTACGGCTCTTTCGCGAGTGCTTCCTCGTGATGAACATGTCTTTGCTCTAACACTAGGATGAACGTTACGTCAGACTATGAATGCCGACGTTACGTCTGACCATGAGCTAATGGTCAAATGCAACGTGGGCACTCGCGCGATGGTTATACCCTTACACACGAGTGTGCTGAGCGTGTTAGGGGAGCCCATGATGTGTGCACAACTACACAGTTTACCCCCCTTCCCCCTATGTGCATTTATTTACCCAGGTCAAATAACGATTCCGACAGGTAGTTGAGTCTCCGGAGAATACGAGAGCCCAGCACGTAGCCTGGAATTCACAATAAATTGTCAAAGTTAGCTGAAACTTTCTTCAATTTGTCTCGACAAATCACTCGTCAAGGCCACTGTATCAGCCATTGGCTGAATTGAGCATGGCGCACTCGGTCGCAACTGGGGCAGCCCCGGGAGGCCACGACTTGCCCAGGCGTCTGCACACGATCGCAGTAAAAATCCGCGTAATCGAAGAAAAAAAAGAGAGAGGAGGTGAAATTGATCAAGCACATGAGGTACACGTGACGTATTTTCTTTTCCCGTGCCATCTCTTCCTGCCTACTTTCCAGCGCTTTCGTCAGGAAGAAAGCACAGAGGATGCATTTGCAGCGTGTGACCAATTTTCGCAACTCCGCTCCTAATGAATGAATTGCGAAAACGTATTGCTGTGGTGAGTTCAGGAGGCGAAAAACTCTTTTACAAATTTATTCCATATCTCTCTTTCAACACCCGGCTTCCCAATCCAGATGGAGGGTATATTATCCCATTCTAATGTGTGGTTAGTCCCTCCGTCTTTTTTCTTTTCTTTTTTCTCTCTCTTCGTTCCATGGATTCGTGAAAAAGTGTTGCAGGGCCCTTTACGTTGTGATGCCATCTCTCACGTGTTCTTGAACTTTCGTGTATATCAAAATGTATGTGAATGAAATGCGCAAGTGTGTTTTATGACCTGTAATGCGTATAGTGTACAACTTCAGCACCTGTGTAAAGTGCCAGTGATATGAATCTTGGTACTCGCCGAGACGCATGGACAAAAATTAACCGATCTTTCCGCTGCCGCAGTGATACCTTTATAACACTTGGTGCTTTGTAAGTCGTCGATTATTTTCAATGCACAGATTTATTATTATCCAAAAGACTGATATACATCTACTTGCAAGCTATAAGAAACTAACACAGCTATGTTTGTGTACTGCCTCATGGAGTTTTAAGAATTACTTTTATTCTACTTATATTCGATCCCCATGAAACACGACTTCATGCAGAATACTCACTGATTTGTAAGCCGGATATTCTTTTTGATGTATAATGTCTGACACCTATGTGTAAGGCGGAGGACATAAACTTGCGGTCTGAAACTGTTCGTCCTCTAAACCTCAATCTTGTTGGTTTCTCGAGCGTACTCAACACTTTTGAACTTACATGACTCTTTAGTGGTTTCGTAGTTCCCACTGAGGAAGCATGACATTGCACAGTGTGCTTTTTTTCACTTCCTTCGGAAAGAAATGAATATCTGTAGTGCGCTTCTGAATTCGCTATTCACCCGATGGTATATCTCTTTTTTTAGCAACAAAGGATGCGAAATAAATTTTGGAAGAAGTGGAGAATCACGTCCGATGCGCTGGGAGTGGTGTATGGCTCAAAAAAAAAAAACTGAGGGAGTGTGCGTACGTTTAAATATGTGCCCTGTGAATAGTCGTGACGTCTGACGCTCTGCGTGCGACATGGTAGATTTCGCAAGCAGGTGCAAGAAAAATGCTACCTGCACCGGCAGTTTTCATTGCTTACTCTTGAGACACCCACAAAACAGTGAACTAAATGTTACCACAACAAACGGGACTGTACAGACTCGCAGTGTACTCAGTATAGTGGCGTCGGTAAAACACGTGCGTCTGTAAGTATACACCGAGCAATGCGTCGTCTTGTGCGCGAGCTATAACTCAGGTTCCAACTCCTGCTCAATAACAAACGATCTGCAAGCAGGCAGGAACACCGAAAGCTTGGAAAACACTATGCCAGCCTTGAATTCAAAAGATGTGTACGAGGAGTATGTGAGGCAACTCCTGTAGCAAGCGACTATATAGAAACTCTGTCGCACCGTGGCAAAGAATCAATTTTCGTTCCCTTTCATGTCAGGCCGGGTTGCGGCTCCAGAATGAAAAGGAACGTTCGCCGAGGGATACAAAAAGAGTGGAATCGCTATGTATTGAGTAAGCAGCCCTGATTTAGAGCGCCACGCTGCTGTCTTAGCGAAAGCGTACGAAATGCAGCAATCGGCGAAAAAAAATGTCTTATTACGCAGCGACTGCGCATGGCGTCCTATGTGGGCGTGGTAGGCATAAAAGAGACTGCCGTCGCCAGCAATCTCAGCGCCGTCTGCCTCCATCCTTCGCGCTTACCTGAGGTAGGGTCGAGGGGTACTCTTTGTTTCGGTTCGTCGAGAGAGTGAAGTACCACAGGGTTTTCGGAAATGCGCCATCAGCCGTATTACGGCCGCATCAACAGCACCCGTGGGCCAGGAAGCCGTTACTCTTTCGTTTGTTTCATTAAAACTAATCTGTTTGTTTCTCGCCTCTGCCATTCCAGCACGCGCGTTCTGCGAAGTAGCTTAATGTAGCTTAATGAGTCACGTTAGGGTGCGCGCTTTGACGCCAATATTGTGGAATGGTTGCACATGCATATCTAATAGTAGAAAAAAAAGGACACATACACGCTCTTTACGAGTTATCAATGTGTTAGTATGTGTGCCACACAAAATTGTGAAGGGCTGAAGCTTAATAAAGCTGTAGCAAATGGTCAGATATGAACCTTCAACTAGAGCGAGAGGTGAAGTATAGACAGGACAGCATCGACTACTTTACATACGAAAAGGGTAAAGGGAGCATGAACTGAGAACATAAAATCTATCAGGACAACACATATAATATCTAGGAGCCAGAACATTATTACTGCAATTTCAATGTTTGACTGTCATGAAGGCCCCATCCAGTGGTGCACTTTGGGTGGTGCTGCGCATTGGGATTCTTGTATAATGTCCTTTAAAGGCGCAGTGCACCGTCAGAGAGGTCACTTTTTGGCAGCGTAGTCGGCCAAGACGTTCCTAGACTCCTTTCTATGTAGGCCTGCCCGTGTGAAAAAGAAACTGGGCTAAGAAAACAGGCATCCAGATGGCTCTCCTGAGGCAATAATATAAGAAATTTTTTTTAAATGCGAAGCATTTCTTAGCGAACGTCGGCAACTTTGAGCGTATCTATCTATCTATCTATCTATCTATCTATCTATCTATCTATCTATCTATCTATCTATCTATCTATCTATCTATCTATCTATCTATCTATCTATCTATCTATCTATCTATCTATCTATCTATCTATCTATCTATCTATCTATCTATCTATCTATCTATCTATCTATCTATCTATCTATCTATCTATCTATCTATCTATCTATCCGCCTACGACGTTTAGCCCTCCTGGCCGTTTTGATAATGGTATCAACACCGAACTTGGTATGGCATAACATGACCATATGACGAGCATATTTGACTAGTCATAACATGAAAAAATTGAGATGATTCTCATGAATGTCATGATTTATATTTCATGTTCCTGCTGCTCTTGCGGTGGTTTCGTTCACATGACATGTTGCTAAACTGCTATGGTATGACATGATTGCATGGCCAACACAAGCGACAGACCCTAACATGAAAATCCTGACATGCGTGTCATGTGACAACATGGCTACATGCCACGCTCATGATGCGCTCGCAGCCGTTTCGCTAGCGTCACATACATTAAATTTGGTATTACGGTACGTGAATAGATGGCGAAGGTATGCGACCGGGGCAAACATGATAATCAAGAGATGCGTGTCATGTAACAACATGACTACATTCCACGCTCATGATGCGCTGGCGGCCGTTTCACTAGCGTCACACATGCCAAATTTGGTATTACCGTACCTGAGTGGATGACAAAGGCATGCGGCTGGTCAAACAATGTTAGTCATGAGATGCGTGTGGTGTAACAACATGAATACATGCTACGGTCATGATGCACTCGCGGCCATTCCGCCAGCTTCATATGCACCGAATTCGGTATTACGTGACGCAAACGGACGACATAGGTAAATGACACATCCAACATGATAAACACGACATGCGTGTCATGTAATAACATAGCTACATGCCACACTCATGATGCTCTCGTGGTCGTTTCTCTAGCCTCACATATCCCAAATTTGGTATTACGTGACGTCAATGGATGACGAAGGAATGTGACTGGTGCAAATATGATGATCATGAGGTGCGTGTAGTGTAAGAACATGACCACATGCCACAATCAAGGCCCCAACACATTTAGGCATTCATTTCGTCGTGTCACTCCTGTGTTGCTGCGCCATGCGCCCGTCCTGCCATATACTTGCAGGCGCGCGCTGCGATGCGTTGCTTCGACGCATGTGCGTTTCAGCGAGTCCAGCGTCCCTCCGTCACGAAAACAGGCAGACACAGTGCTGTCTGCGTAACGCATCGGAGCGAAATGCAGCATGTCGCATTTCGTGCCGGTTGTTGTCGTGCTGCGTCAACGGACGCTGGTCGCGCCGATTGCGCGTGCCGTCAAACTATAGAGGGCTCGCGTTTTGCTAACGTATAGTTGCTGTGGCCAGCTTTCGCGCACGTCAACGTTACGTTGAGGTGTATTGGGCCCTTTATGATGCGCTCGCGGCTATTTCGCTAACTTCACATATACCAAATTTAGTATTACGTGACTTCAATGGATGACGAAGTACCTTCACATATACTAAATTTTGTATCACGTGACGTGAATAAATCATGAAGGTAAACGACACATCCAAACGTAATAATCATGACACGCATGTCTTGTACGGCATAATTTACCTCCACCTCGTAGCGTTGTGCTGATTTAAAGTGACATATCAACCTTCTTCATTCGTACTTCGCATATCATCGATTCCCTCTGTACGTGGGATCTGCCAATGTTTTTCACAAAAATATGGCTTGTATTGACGTGTCATACATGTTCGCAGAGAAATAACATTTCGATGCATTTCTTTTGTTTAGAAAACTGGTTGATGATTTAGAGCTCAGTGTATTCTACTATGGGAGTCAGAGCTTCTTCAAATGACCACCAAACTGTATAATTAGTGACTAGTTTAAACAAGAAGCTCTAGTGCATGCCGAAAGACCACAACTTTGCTGCCATTTCGATGCGCATAAAATCATTACTTATCGCGTCGAAATCTCACATGCCTACTACAAATGAACTTGAAGTTTTCCCGGGGGGTTGAACGTCCCAAATCATTTAGTCGACTGGAGCCGATTTAAAACGAAAAGAATGATATTCGACCATCTGGCGTAAGACTTCATGGCTTCAAACATTTGTGTGCAATACTTCTTGAAAACGCATTCACAACCTCTGCGATGCTTCTGTTGAGGCAACCCGAGCATGCTGATGTCTGAAGATGGAACTTCAAGCCCAAACTCTCCTTGACAGCGTGTAGTCGGAAACCGTTAATTTTCGCACGTGCTGTGTGATTCGACACGTAGTTTCCTTTGGCTATGACGAATCCAATAGAGCACGGGTTTGAAATCTTGCGAAAGATGCATGTCACACTGTTTTGTCCGGGCTGAATGAAACAGAAATATTTGGTTGTGAGCCACGCCCTTTGAACTGTACACGGCGCTAGCACCTCAACTTTGTGTCGTCGAACGCTTCCGGACGATAATTTGGAGGCTGTGAGCAACTGTGACGGAAAAAAACCTGTCGGTACGGTGTTCACAAAACATGCGCCAGGGTTAAGTCGATGTTCCCGAGTGCTGTCTGCAATTCAGCTTCTGTGGACATCCATCACGTTTCGACATTTCCTTGCGCCTTGTAGGATGTTTGTTGAACGACAGCTCCTATGTTTGCGTTCTGTACGTCGACGAAACACCTACCTTTTCCGCCAACGCGAACACATTCTACTCATCTGCGTGGCCACATCGGCTTTGTATTGTTGCTGGAAGCATAAAGTCGATTCGGTACGTTCGAAGGTGTCCTTTGTCATAGCTCATGCAAAGCATATAGGGACGAAAATTGAAAATAAAAAAAATAAAAAAATAATAAATTGAATTAAAGTTTGATCACCACAATGTGCACAGATCAATAGCGTCATTGTATACTTTTGTCTGAGGTATACTTGTGAGTAAACGTGAGGAATAGCTTAGGAATAATGTTTCAGTAAGATTTACAAACTGATAACGAAGGTCTTGGTAGGAATGCAGAAACACCAGTAAAGGAAAGTACACTAAATGGCAGCGAGCAGGCTGGCCATGTCAGCTTAGAAGGAGCTGACTGTTAAGGTGTCGTATGAAGGTGCTCCTTCCAATCACTTGAGTCCCTGGAGTGTCTTGTGGAGCATTAGCGAAATGTCACTCATATCAACCAATGATGTGATTGTAAATAGATCCAAATGAAATGGAATTGCGGCAGCTGCGCAATGGTGGCGCGGAGATTGTGGAAACAGTGGAGCTGGTGGCTTTCCACTCCCTCTCTCTTTCCTTATCACCCTCATAATCGTAGGCAGCCACTTGCTTCATTAATCTACTGCGATACACAAAGCATTATCTTCTCCGTTCCTCGTTTCCTTTCTCCTCTGCTTCACATCGCTCCTCCGCACCAACTGTTCCCTTTCGAATGCCTTGCCATGCTCTACTATGCCTGCCTATTCTATTCTTTACCATCTGCCCATTACATTTCCCTCCTAATTCCCTTTACATTCTTCCTCCTTATCCTTGCTTACCTTTTCCTCCTCCTTGATATACTATACTATGCTCTCTTGGCTCTGCATGCCTTGGCATAACTGAACCACTGTTGTGAGGCTGGGCGCAGATAAGTCAAATGGCTGCTAGGAAAGGGACCATGATGACATGGCTCAGCGCTGTTTTACAGTGAAAGCTGTTATCCGATCACAATAACGGTGCCGTGCACCTATAGGTGTCTGCCACCGCCGGTGTCCGCAAGCACTATCGCACGAGATAAAACAAAAACTCCATAAGTAAAAAAAAATCAAAGACAAAATAGGATTCTAACCCGGGTCCCCTGCGTGCAAGACCAGCACAGCACTACTGAGCCACACCGACGCTAGGAACTCCGTTACAAACTGGACTTAGGCAGGCTTGATGTCGGTAAAGGAATCACGTGTAATGAGTAACAAAGCACTTTAGAACAACAAACTAACAACCAGATGCCACGCAATGTGAATTGCGGAACGAGATTATCTTCGAATGTTCCAACTTATTTCAAAAGCTTGATCTCGTTCACCTATTTATTGTGACACATACCGAGTTTGGGGATTGTAGGGAAACAAAGCCTTGCGGCATAATTGTTCGTCGTTGTCAGCCAGAGCACAAAGATGCATAAAATTCCTTCCAAGTTTGCAGCGAGTACCACGCTTCCCAGAGTGTTAAAAAAAGCTCTGAAAGGCCACTGTTCCAGCTTTCACTGTGACAGTGCTTAGCGTTCCGCGCAGGCCTGGCGTGTTTATGCCAGCACCATATATCCGGCTTAAATGGCTTCGTTGTTAAAAGCATGTTTAAAACCTTCGTCACAGGAACCTGTATAACACAAAAGTGAACTCCGTCCTTACAAGAGGGGGTGGTGGTTAGGGGTGCTTTGGTTAAGGACAGGTTGCACAATATCTACTTGTTTTTGGCAGTTGCAGATTTGCTTGATGGATGTGCTTTGACAGCTAGTGGCACATCTCGGTTCAGATGACTACTGTTCACGATCATGATTTAACCGCGGTGCATCCTGAAGTAGTTAGCATACACCTTGGCGCAGTATATCGAGAATACCTCGCAAAGATCGAACGTACAAGCACATACCCCGGTACTCGATATACATGAATTCAACGCGTCGTGATTTTACCTGAGTAACGCGAGGGTGTGCGCTACTTAGTAAGACGATAAGCTACGCCAGCACTCATGGATAATCTTCACAGCACTTGAGGAATGCGAGAGAACTCGGGTGTTCGTAGCTTAAGCCACGAACGAGAGAAGGCGTTTCGCTTCTTGCTGACACATCTCCTTTTGCTCTAAACCACTTCCGGCGCTACGTTCACCCTTCACTCATTGCTTTTATGGGTCCCTTATTTCAGTAGCTTATTTTCCGTTGCTATTGCTTCGAACCAGTACATGGTGGAGGAACACCGTTGGTGTACGTAAAAGCTGCACTACTGCGTCGATGACGCCTAGTGCCTAGATGATGCACCGAATCACTGCGTGCGGTAGATTGCGCCAACCATAAAGTCCTCTTTAATGATGCGTGGAAACTACTGACGTCATTTCTGCGGACACTTCTTTATGTCAACATCGTGCCATAGATTTTCCACAGGCCTGCGGTGGGCTGCTCGAGAACGCGTGAAAAAATACTTGAAGAAATAACACTTCGCACTAGGAAAATTTTAATTTATTAAAGATTACTCGTCTCTTTCACCCCTTTTTTCAATTACTTATACCGAGGATTGGCAATAGTTATCGTCTTTTGACAGAGCTTTCTTCATTACGCACCACATCATGCTTGATACTCGGAAATAAAATAAAAAAAAAATGCCATGTGGCCAGTATGACCATTGGCTTATATAATTTCGCAACCTCCTTCTTTAGCCTTCACTTTACCGATCCAGCCAGTGACATCAGGCCGACACCCAGGTTCACTGTGAGCGAAATAGGGCGGGAGATATAAAGGACCTGTGTGGTATATCAGTTATGGAGGGAAACAAAGTCACATAATTGCTACGAGCCACTCTGCCATCTGACCTCTTGAAGCTAACTCTGTAAGCTGTCTGGTGACGTTGGTATGCCATAAACGTAGGCTCTTTTAATGGGAGGCTTCTTCAATGTTGCGTGCATCACTCAGAACATAGGTGATCGTGACAAATGAAGTGATTTACAAGCGTCACTTTCTCGATGGAGAGGGCATTACTGAAGTTTGGTGAACCATGGCATTAAAACCTTTTTCTGTTAAATCGTACGACTTGATTACGGCTAGAAGAGGTGCTTTTTTTTCTCAGCTGAGCAGCAATTTCAAGAATTTATTTTGTTTATTTCGCGAAGTTTTGATTGTCGAGACCGCGTAGTCTCATGAGCTCGCTCAGTGAGAGGAGCCTTATGCCTAGCCCGCCTAATGTGAATGATAGATAGCGATGATTACAATCTATAAATAAAAGACTAGGCCTTTGCGTAGATCAACAATATATATGTTGTTAATCCCTCAGGCTTCATGCAATAAGGTGTAAGGCATGTATATGCCCGCAGCGTGCATTGTGGTCGGCGTTTTTTAGAAAGACGTAGACTAATTCGTATGGAACTCTACAGGTGCCTGGATACTGTTTGTTCAAATAAAGTATGCTTGTTCATAGGGGCCATTGTGTATGTGCTGTCGGCTCATTTGTACGTATGTATTACTGTTTTGAACGTTTACGGCACATATATATATGCAAGGCTCAAGAAGAAGTGCGATGTTAAGACATCCTACAGGAACAAAACTTTCCATTCAAGAAGGACATATTAGCACAAGTAGCGAAGCGAGAGCCGCAGGTCAGCGCTGAACTTTCATCATGCTAGTTTATTCAAAGTCTACATGTCTATATACATAAGCTACTATTGCAATTGCTGGTGACTATTCGATACAAACTCACGTTGTTGTAGAAGTCCTGAGAACGCACATCAGACTTTTTGCACGTGCTCCTTTTTATCACCTTGCACTGTTGCCTTCAGAGAGGCGCCAATCATCGTTCGCTAAAATGATTGTTAAGTACGACGAGAAACTTCACTCGGGCTTCACTCCTGCATCTAAACCATCGATACCCCGTTGGTGTCTTATTCGACCCACAGTGCATCTTAGTGTACCAGGGATCCGGAGGAAATCTCGGCTTTCATCGCCCGTGCTGAAACAATGGTCTGTTCTTCGTTTTCACAAGAAATATTCAGGCAGTATATATATATATATATATATATATATATATATATATATATATATATATATACCCATGGCTCCAAGAACCACCAGTGTTCGTCAGGTGCAGTAGTTGTCCCAGCAAGAGGTGTTACCATCAGCTTTAGGACTGACCACTCCATGGGATCTACAGCAGCGGAACTAGCTGCTTTGCGCACTGCACTTTGTGTGGTCAATCGGGAACCACCGAAACAAAGGTCGATTTTCAACGACTCAAGAGCAGCTCTACAATCTGTGTTCTCAGCACTGCATCGCGGACCGTACGAACAGCTTGTTTTCGAATTTCGATGCCTTCTCCACACCTCACACAAGAAAGGGCATCATGTGGCGTTTCAGTGGCTGCCAAGTCACTGCCGCGTCATAGGGAACGAACATGCCTATACTGCCGCACGGGCAGCCCTTGAAGGAACACGAGAAGAAGCCATACCACTTTCGAGGACTGATGCTGCCAGTAATCTTCGACGACTTGCGCGTGAAATCACGTTTTCACTATGGTGCCCACCAAGCATCGATACGAATCGTCAACACCACCTGTCCTCTTTGATGGCTTTCCGCATGCCCACTGGACTCGACCGAAGAGAAGCCACTCTTCTTCATCGCTTATGGCTAGAAGTGGCATTTACAAATCTTATTTCTTTGTCATAGGAATGGCCGACAATACTCTCCGCGATGCCTGTCATTGCGAAGAGACGCTACACCACATCCTGTTCGACTGTCCGCTGTATGACATCCAGATACAGTCACTGGCGTCCATTCTTGTGCGCATCAACAATAGGTAAATATCTGTGGACACTATTCTGTCTAGCGCCCGAGAAAAGACATTGCAACAGAAGGCGACAAAAGCTCTGTTGAAATTCCTATGCGACACGGACTTGAACAAGCAGCTGTAACATCAATGTCACACACTGCGAAAGACAAGACTGGACTATGACTGAGTGTGCGCGCGTGTGCTGCCAAATGTGCTTTGTTTATCTCTCTTCACTCTCTGCTCTCTATGTTTCATCTCCCCCTACCCCCTCTTATGCGCAGGGTAGCAAACCGGCTGCCTAGAGGCTGGTTACCCTCCCTGTCGTTCTGTTCCTCCTATTTTCCTTCCTTGTTCGACGCTCTTCTGGGACCAGAAAAGTACGAGGCGCTTGAAACACTATAAGAGCAGTGAAGTACAACGCTGACATTCATGTGAGTGCTAGTGCAACCTTCGGAATATGTTGAGGGTATTTGTGCAGGTAAATCTTCGAGAAAATTCGGCAGATTCCACATACACTGGGAATCGATGATATGCGAAGCACGAAAGACAGATGTACATATGTCACTTTAAAATCAGCACAATGTGACGAGGTGGAGTTTAATTATGCCATACATGGCTTCCGTGTCTTGATTATCTTGTTTGGATGTGTCGTTTACCTTCGTCCTCTATTTACGTCATGTGATACTAAATTTGGCATATGTGAAGCAAGCGAAACGGCCACGAGCGCATCATGAGCGTGGCATGTAGTCATGTTGCTACATGGCATGCATCTCATTGTTATAATTTTAGCACCAGCCACATACCTTCGTCATCCCGTAATACCAAATTTGGTATAAGTGAAGCTAGCGGAACGACCACCAGCGCATCATAAGCGTGGCATGTATTCATGTTGTTACACGACACGCAAGTCATAATTTTCATCTTAGGGTCCGTCGCTAAGCGTTCGCCACGTAATCATGCCATAGCATACCAGTTTTGCAACGTGTCATGTGAACAAAACCCCCGCAAGAGCAGCAGGACTATGAAATGTAAATCTTGACATTCATGGCACACATGTCATTATTTTCATGTTATGACTAGTCAAATGTGGTCGTTTAAAGTCATGTTGTGCCATACCAAGAGAGCTCGAAGTCGTAGGCAGCTAGATAGATAGATAGATAGATAGATAGATAGATAGATAGATAGATAGATAGATAGATAGATAGATAGATAGATAGATAGATAGATAGATAGATAGATAGATAGATAGATAGATAGATAGATAGATACGCTCGAAGTCGCCGAAGTTCGGTAAGAAATGCTTCGCATTGAAAACTTTTATAATAACTGAACTACCACAAAGTTGGCGTACTTACATTCCACGAAGACTATAGGCGCAGAGACATGCTTCCTGTGCTCATTGAACGCCATGAGCGCGTGCAACCGCATGAGCGTGCACCGGAGTGCCTAATAAATCAAGCGGTATTCAAAAGACCTGCGGCGGACAGCTCGAGAACGCGTGAAACTGCCCTTGAAAAAATAATCCTTCACGCTCAAGAAATATCAATTCATTAGGATTACTCGCCTCTTTCACTTCTTTATTTAATTATTTATATGGAGGCTTGTCTATAGCCACTGATTTCTGATAAATTTTCTTTCCTTTTGTACCACATTATGATCGATATTCGCTGACTGAACAAACAAATAACGTCTGGCCTGTATGAACATTGGCTTATAAATCTCTTTCTTTGGCCCTAGCTCTCCCCCTATAACCGAGTTTCCATCCCCTTCCTTCTTCAACTTGAGAAACACAGATTCCATGCATCCTTATCATCCTTATGATAGCACCACCACCCCAACCGCGAGTTGTACTCTCTCCCTTATAAAACAGCACCTAATCTTTTCCTGTTATTCCTATTACGCACTTCGACGGACGCGGACAGGAGTGTACTTCTATAGTATTATTATCACCCCGCGTCAAAGCGTATATCGACCGCTCCGTGCACTCGAAAATAATTAGCGTGTGCCAATGAGGTCAGCGAGAGCAGCTATTGTGCCTCAGGGGATTCAAGTGCTTGCACGACCGTCCAAAATGGCGCCTTGTCCAGCGAGAATCGGTTAATTGTCTCGAGTAAAAAGAGCCAGACCGCCTGCCTTTCGCATTGTTGTCTTGTCGTGTTAGAGACAAGAGTTCTCTCAAGCACACCCCTTCTCTGTCTTTTTTATTTTTGTCGCATTCATTCCTTGTTGTCTCCTTCATCACTGAGCCTAATTTGTACCTCGTCACCGTATACGTTCAGTGAGAAAGAATATATAAAATAAATAAAAAGTAGCAACTTTTGAATCGAGTACAATACTGTCTTGTGATGGAACGAGTGTTTTATTGCGGCACCGCCGATTGCTGATTTGCCCTCGGTTAATAATTTATTCAATGCACCACCTGGCCGAGAATCTGAAAATCGTTCCTCTCTTGTCTTTCGTGGTCAGACTTAAGGAGAGCATCATGGCTGGACTCCTTCATAAGCAATTAGCGAGGGAGTAATGGTTACAGAGAGAGTTTTAGAATGCCATTCGCAAAGCTTGTGGGCGTCACTCAACGGAATACCGCAAGACGTCAGGGTACGACGCATGCACAGTTGCGGCAAACAGAAACGCAATTAGGAAGTTTTAGAATACCGTTTGCAAGCGCTGCGGGCGTTGCGGGCGTAGCGGGCGCCATATGAGTTTTAGATTAGCGTTTGCCCTGCTGCTATCTGCAACGCACTATCGCAGCAACACCGTAGCCTCGAAACCAGCCAACGCCTCCTAGCTTTCCCGTGCCTGCCGGATTATCGGCGGTCACTTGGGAAGCGGCGGTTGTCGGAACTACGGTGGTGGCACCACTCATGTAGGGGGTGTCTACAAATAGGTTTTTACGTTTTTGGAGCTTAGATGCAACAAAAATGACGTAAAAAGTTTAAAAAGGCGTAAACATAATTTTAATTAACCTTACGTAAGTGACGCCGTCATTCAGCAAACAACTTTTTTTTAATACAAGGCATCCTCTGAAATTAGTAGCAAACGCCGAAATTGCCGATCTCAAAGGCTAAGTACAAAAACCCTTATTCCTACGTAGGCAGCGCTGCCATAGATGACCGGCGTTTCGCTCTCATCCAGCAGGCACGGGAAATCTGGGAGGCGTTGAACCAGCGCTTGTGGGCCACATGCGGGCCGCCATCCCCGCCCGTAGCCTCGAAACCAGCGCTTGTGGGCCACATGCGGGCCACCATTACCGCACGCAATTTCGGATTTTTCGGGCGCCGTCCACGAACGCGAACGCCGACTCGCGTTACGAAGCATGCGCAGTGGCAGCGACCACCCGCAAGGGCTCGCGGTGTGCTATTCTAAAGCTCCCTATTATTGGCATCGCGTACACTATTATGAAACTTTCTAATGATAACATATCATTTCACTGGGCACGTAGGCCTTCTACTTTCCGTCGTTGTCACACCGGCCTAAATGGCGTAGGGTGGATTCACCGCCATAAAAAGCGACTGGGATATCTTGTAATCAATGTTTTTGTATAGGCTCGGGCAGTTGTGCGCACCGCATGGACCTGCCTTTCTTTTTCGCGTTAAATACTAAGTGCACTTGCGTTATTCGCATGAAAGGTATACATGGGCGATCCGGGGCGGAACAGTGCTGCCTCATCGTTCACGTGCATCGCGCTTTGGCTGGACCCTACTTTTGTGCACGTACGTTGTATGGGCTTCAGCGAACACTGGGCACATTTTTGTCAACACAAAGCACCACGCTAAGGCGACAATAATGAATGCTCTAGATAACGAGGATGAACAACACAGGGGTGTTACTTCCAGGCTTCCGTCCACGACATGATGGTGTCTCATCGGCTTGCCGTTCTACCAGTAATGACGCCGGTCAATAGTAGTTCGCTCTTGCTATTATGGAGTTCCTGTTGACGACTTTATCGAAGACACAGACCCTAGCTCTCTGCATTATTGGGTCTGCAGTTCATCAAGATTACTCCGGCTGTTCTGTGTCGCGTAGGTACAGTCTAATGGCCAGAAACACCATGCGATGCGACGAGGTGTTTAACATTTAAAGGGAAATGGAGGGCTAGTTGGTACGACATTGAAAGTTAAGTAAAACTTCGCAAGTGACGGAACACAAGTAGAACAAGTTGACGGTCTTGCGCTAATTGCTAACAACTGTTTCAGCAACCAAAAGTGCTGGGGTGTGTTAGAGAAAATTAGCCACGTGAAATATTGGAAGCGTTGGTAATCTTGAGGCTTTGTCCAGATAAATTCATTAGTGAACTTTCTGTTTACGCAAAAAAAACATGAACTTAATTCTAGAGAGTATAAGGGGTCTTAACGAGAATATGTAATTTTATCGCCAGTATTTGTGCCCATGTGCGTTGTCAAAAGCGGACGTTTGATGTTTTCGATAAATTAAGTTAGCATGTGCCCATCCCATCCACTTCTTGTGTTCCGTCACGCACGCAGTTTTAATAAAAACAGCGATTTACAGCGAAAGTGCGCTTGCATTCTGTCTCGTAGAGACTCGAATTTAAGGGATCCTTATTTTCTTTGCGTCCATCTAACTATCGCTTTCTACGCCACTACGCCCAGGAAACGGGAATTCGCAGACGTCTCTCGTTATCCCGATATATTTCAAACGCCTGGGCGAAGTTCTCTACTGCGGTGTGTCCGGAACGACTGGCTATTAGTGCAAGTTGGTCCGAAACGATCAGGCTCCACGCAATCTAACTAATATATCGTGCGATACCCGTTTTGCGTATCCGGGCGCATTTGCGGCTGCAATATGAAGCAGTATCGTGGTGTGAGACAGCAATAATGGTTTATTGGTGGACCGACCATGCCACATATACGACTCAGGCATGGCCGCCTATAGCAGTACGTTCATAAAGCACACATTTGGCGGACGACTACGAATGAACTGCCTAACTTGCATGCCGGCAAGTCAGGAACATTTAGTTGATCACCCCCCAGGAAGGCGCCTCGGCGTTTCATCGCGCGCTGTGGTATATATGTACGTATACTGGAGGTCATTTACGAACTTTAGTGTGTAGAGAAATTTTATTCACACTATGTACCAAAAATAAAACAAATTCATAGCATTCTAATATTAAGGGGTTAGCACTGCGTCAATGCTCTAAGGGAGCGAAATTAGAGGGAGAGCTAGAATGATTTTGGAATTTCTTTTCCCTTTCCGAACCACGGCTTGCCTTGTATATCTTTTCAGAAATTTCTTTAGGTAAAAAACATTTGTGCTCACTGCGATCTACTTGTAAGTGTTACATTTACAGCATACGCTTTTTTACTGGGCTGCTAATCCATTTTAAAGCTAGTCGTGGTTGGTTCGCGCTTACGCTTCATCGTAGCCACCAGTGAGCACGAGCACGCAGTATTATAGTAACATCGTTTTTTTTGTTATTATTGTATTAGCAACTCTGTTGTACGAGTACTCTAAATTACAAAAAGACGCTGCATTGACGTTTTACTTTGAAAAATCGGGCGACTCGCAAGTGAGTTGAAGTGGTGCATTGCCCTAGAGCGTCTCTTTACTTTAACCAGGAGAGTATTACCGCACTCTGCAACCACGATATAATAGATGAGGTATTTACAATGGCGCGTAAAAACATTTAGGGCTCAACGCAATGCGTTCGCATCAGTATAGTTTCGGGAAGTCCGAAGAAGCCTGCTTAGTGTGCAAGCAAACGCCAGACCAATAAATGCATTCTCACCGTGCTCGAGTGGTAGGCGTGGTCACCGTCACGTGATGACTTGTAGTTTTTAGAAGACAATGGACCATCTTGTGTATGCGGGTCCTCGCTTCAGTGCAGCAAAGAAAGCGCTCTCAGAACTGTCTCTTAGACTTAATCATCACTCATTGTCTGAGAATAAGGTCTTAGAACACCGGCCGAAACCATCGTAGTCAGAGCATTGTTGCATTTCCCAAGGACAACTATTCTCACAGACAGACTTTAAACGATGTCGTATTACGTCCTGCTTTTTCTCATTTCTTTTTCTACGTTCTCCCTTCTGTCCTCTTTTATCCTCCTTAACCCCTTTCTCCAGCACAGGGTATTTAGCAGGTCTGAGAACTGGCTAACCTCTTTGTCCTTCCGCTTATTTATTTCCTCTTCCTCCTCTTGCACTCCCGGCCAGTAGCAACAAGAGCACTTGTAAAAACAAAGAGAAAACAACAAAGCGTTAAGCAAAGTACGAACTGCAATAAAAAGTGACAATATATATAAAAGACGAATCGCACCCAAGATTCATTCCTTAACACAAATACAGAGTTGTACGAAAACAATGCCATTGTGGCTAATAAAAGAAGTAAACAAAAAGGCACATCTAAATATTATGAAGAAATTTATATGTTTTTTTCCTGAAAAAAAACACATGTATAATGCAAAGTACTATATCAACCAAATAATTCGCTGAGACATGAATCGCAATTGAGGACTGATCTCAATGTTTCTTCCACGCTATACGTCTGAATTCTCCTAAGATGGCGCAAATATTAAAGATTTCACTGACAGGGCTCCATGCATTTGCTCTTATGGCTCCATGTTGAGTTCAACCTGCCATTCCTGGAGGTTGCCATGGTGGATAACACTGACTGTTAGTTCTCATACTTAGGCGCCAAGAGCACTGACAAATAGTTTTTTCTTAGTCTTTAGCTTAAAGAGCAAAAGATTTAGCACAGTATGTCTCTCTGAGGTCACGTTGCAGTGACATGAGCCGCCGAAGCGCAAATGTGTACTCACGAACAACTTTTCGTGGGAGCGCCGTGAAGACTAAATAGCTAATCGCGAATAAAGTACAGCCTCGCCGCGATGGTCTAGTGGCTGAGGTACTCGGCTGCTAACCCGCAGGTCGCGGGATCGAATCACGGCGGCGGCGGCTGCATTTTCGATGGACACGGAATTGATTTAGGCCCGTGTGCTCTGATTTGGATGCCCGTTAAAGAACTCCAGCTGGTCGAAATTTCTGGAACACTTCACCACGGCGCCTTTCATAATCATATGGTAGTTTTGAGACGTTAAACCCCACATATCAATCTATCATCAATAAAGTACCGCTAATCAATATAGTCTTACAATGTGTCCTTATCTTTTACGGGATATATGAAAGCTGTACCTGTGTCACACGGGCGCGCAAAAAGTCTTTTAAGTAAGCGGTCTTTTACGAAGTTGAAAGACTTTTAACAAAGAGGTGTTTGCTGCGCAGACACACGGCAGCAACGATCTCCTTTTAGTGTTTTCGTTCGAAGACGCTAGCGAAAGCGTGGCGCTAGCAGTTAAAAGAGAAGCAATGAAAATTAAACGATGTATCACGATGTACAAAATAAAGACTTGTTGCACTGCTCGTTTCTTCAAATAAATTTAAGAATAAGAGATGAATAAACACTAATGTGAATGTTTTTTGCACTAGATAAGGAAGCATTCCCATAACTAGCGACGTGCACAAGTCCGTCTGGCACCACTGTGCTTTTATTTACCGTATTTGTTTTTCTCTGCTCTCGACTGCTCTCGACACGTTATGGGCGACCGTACGGGAGAAAAAGCGAGGATCGCAAGCCTCACGGCCTGCCTTCTCGCTCTGGAAAGCGAGGCAGACGCTGCAAAAGCCGCCAAGGAGAGGATAAAGCAGCGCAAGACCGAGCGTCACCACGTGATATTGCCGACGCGTTGTAGCTGCTTACGAGAGTAGAAGAGGAAATAAGTACTAAAAGAGTTCATTACACCTTCTGCAGGATATGAAATTTGTTTGTACAAAGAGTTTTGGTGACAGAAAAATAAGCATTCGCTCTTTTTTTCCCACCACTCGAAAATTGCTGGCGCCCACTGGTTTCGAAGCTACTCATTCGGAGCCGTAAAAGAGATCGACGAACGCCGTTTACGAAAAAGACCGCTTCTGAAAAGGAGTTTGCTCTGTGCCGTGTGTCTGCTGTCAGGAACTCCTTTTCGGAAAAAGACCGCTTACTTAAAAGACTTTTAAGTGCCCGTGTGACAGGGGTACTACTTGCATTATTCATTGCATATAGCTCTTTGACAGAGGTCGCTACTCATAGCAGCACGATATTATTTGTTATTTTAATTTAAACCTTGGTATTGATCTACTTTGAGCGTGATCTCTTTCAGAATGTTTTCACAGCTGCGTTTGATCGGAACGTCGCCACTACTATACCGAACAACTAGGCGAAGGTAAACCTCCAACACATGCACGTGTGCTCCTCTTTGTATCTTTTCGCTACTCCCAGCAGCAGTCGTGAAATAAGCTTTCCGATTCAGCAGGGTCGCTAGCAACAGACCCTGTCGAATTGGCAAACAAGAACAGCCCCTTTCTGTGTTTGCAGGTATACCCGCACTTCACCGCTTTTCCTCGAAGAGCAAGAAGAAGTGCTCGTAGAGGTGTTAAGACGAGCTGACTAAGGTGAGAGGGAAATCAGTAAGGGTAGTGCTTAAATGATCAAATGCATGCAACTCCACAAGAATTCACTGTAGGCTCGTTCGCGGATGCTCAATAAAGTGAAGTATGGGTAAATAAAAGCAAGCAAGAACTAATGATTAAAACTGTAAATTTCTACCTCGCGCAGTTTTTAACAAGAAATATGCTATAAAACCTAAATTCAATTGCCTTTCGTTTGTGGTTGCTGCGTTTACAAAAGTTGAACACCACCCACATTTTCGTCTCAAAAAATGCTTTGTCTCGCACGTGGTAACGAGCCTATATGACGTATGCATGCACCTGGTTCATTTGTGTGTGTGTGTGTGTGTGTGTGTGTGTGTGTGTGTGTGTGTGTCTGCGTGCGTGTGTGTGTGCGTGTGTGTGTGTGTGTGTGTGTGTGTGTGTGTGTGCGTGTGTGTGTGTGTGTGTGTGTGTGTGTGTGGTGTGTGAGGTTATGAGCTTAAATGCAAAGAGTTTTTGACGGCTTATACTTTTGTAAACACCTTCAATCGTGCGAATGAAAACATAATATCTGCGGCACTTCAAGGCCCAAGCAGTAGGTTTGGATCAAGTCGACTGGTTTCCACTGAAGGCATAGGTAAATGATATACTGGACGGGGCTACGGCTTGTACGCATTAGCTTGCTAGCACGCACTTGAAAAGTCTCAAATTAGGATGCATGCAGGGTGCGTCACTGCTGCTATATTCAAGCGTACATAGAGCGCCAACTATACTGCAATATTCATAATTTACAAAAGCTCCGTAAAAGCTTTGGACCAGTTCGTTTTCACTTATGGAATAAGAACATCATGATATTTTACACGCGGACACAAAAAACTATCATGCAGAAGATATGTAAGAAGTGTCTCCGTGTAGAATATCGCGCTCTTCCCATTACATTCAATAAAAACTTGGTACACATACTCAAACTTTCCCAAACGTTCTCATGTACTAATATTTATATCAGAACATGTTGTTTAGATATCGCGATACTAAGAGCTTTCGTTTAAAAAAATGAAATTCCGATTTAGCCGCAAAATCAGAGCGATGAACCCGTCAGCATGAAATATGAATGTTATACGAAGTAACTATAGGAGCAATCTTTTTTTCCATAGGATATTTGTACGTTAAATGCAAAAAAAGGTGAGAGCACACCGCGTACAAGACTACACGAGCCGACTACTAGTGTCTCTCGAGGTGGTTCACCCACGAACACTCGCAACCTAGGGCTATTAACCGAATTTCGCAATTTCTGCACAAGCGACGCAGGCCTTTCCGTCCCTGCCATTTCCGCAGCATCCTTCCACGCTCCTTCACTCAACCGAAGAAAGGTGGTGCGTTTCATTTAGTGCTTGAGCATTCGTACATGGAAGGCCTCCCATGCGGAATGATATTATCGCATGCGTTCTTCATGCGGCGGAGATCAGTTGGCCTGTTTCATCTCTGATTGAGCCCCTTTAATCACCAGTGCTAGCATGCTTTTGCTCACACTTTGAACGTGACACACGCAGGGCGATGTTTTCATTCTCAACTTTATACGAAAGATGGTGGTGACGTCAAGGGGGACAGAAAAATTCACAGCATATCCAAGGAGCGAAAGATGAGTGGGGCGAAGTTTGGGAGTGTTTCATCGGTAAACCATGAACCCTCTGTCTGTCTGTCTGTCTGTCTGTCTGTCTGTCTGTCTGTCTGTCTGTCTGTCTGTCTGTCTGTCTGTCTGTCTGTTTGTCTGTCTGTCTGTCTGTCTGTCTGTCTGTCTGTCTGTCTGTCTGTCCGTCCCTCCGTCTAGGACTAGGTTTGGCTACGATGGACGCTGACGTGGGACTAACCGACACCCTAAGGAAATTCGCACCCTGAAAAACAGCCGGGGTGTTCAAGTGATCGCATTTCATCAAAAAGTTGAAAATAAGAAATGGGAAAAACAAAAGAGGCATTAGCGAACAAAGGACCAACGCGCCTATACTAGTTGCCCTTAGGAAGGAGACGTGGATCTGTATTTGCCGTTGATGCGTTGCACAGAAACACCCGTAGTCAATCAGGGCTACATATTGTGGCTCTAGGCGTGGGATATCTATCAGGATGGCAAAATGAAAGGTGAGGTCATATATTTAAAAATGAAATATTCAGGCAAAACACGGAAACAGCTCACGTGAGGCAAAGTAAACTTGAAAAAGAAGGTGAAGTCCTTTGTCGTTCTTTTGTAAGTTATCACCGCACTGGTTGAACTGCTGCCTCGGTAGGCGCTGACTCGATGGCTGCTGCAGTCACATTCCAATGGAGGTAAAATGCTGAGCACTTTTTTACTGCGCGATATAAGTGCACAATAAAAAACACGAGATAAACGAACAAACCAGCGCCCGCGATACTGTGATATCGTTCATTGCCACAGTCACTTTAGAGCATTAAGACCCGTAAATTAATCAACGTTCACTAAACAAAATTATATTTAAATTTAGATGAAGGTGTACAAACGTTTTGTTAGTCATTTCGAGGCATCCCACAATCTTGACACACTTGAACTTGTTATGATTGCCATCTTGCATCGTTTCACTGTCCTGAAGATGCAAGTAATTAGCTTAGAGACGAGTATAAAAAACATTCCCTTCGTAGCTAGCGACTTTTTGTTCAAGTCTTTTCCACGGGCTCTAAGTGCATCTTTGCGTCCGCCACTTCAACTGGAAACTTTTTTTTCAGACGGAAACGCTTGCGCATTGGCACTGAACTGCTAATGAAATGCTGCATTCAGATCTGTGCCCTCATTGCCATGAAAGGTTGGGGGAAGGGCATCTGAATGCTTTGCTCTCATTCTTTGTGGGATGGCGCGCGTTTACTAGGAAGTCTTCAGTGACTGATTACGAGGCTATAAGAATGAATGGCTCTGGAAATCTTCAGAAAAACGAGCAATAGAGTGGCAACACTTTAATGAATCTTTTTCAATTAAACAGGTACTGGCATGAGGGATGGTTGCAAAGGCAAGAGGTTAAATTGTGCATCGAGGATGAATATAAGGGCTTCGTGTAACAAGCAAAGGAACCACCTAGAGTATTCTTCAGTCTACTATTTTAAGTAAAACATGGTGATTTCTAACATTTTGTCGGAGTGTAGCAGAATAGCGAGACCTTAGTGCCCATGGGTTCATTTCTCCTTGCACTACGCGGCACGAGGAAAAACTCTATTGGCTCCTCTGTTGAAAGCATGGCAGGCAGGGCCATCACAAGGCCTGGGTAGAAACCTACACGCCCCGACAATGAACTACCTCGGTTAAGAAGGAATGCCTCAGGTAACGCGGCAAGCGTATACCCTTCTTGCTCACTCTCTTTTATTTGCGCTTAAGAAAGGGTTGGTGCTTACACATTTCTTCAGCTACTTTTCTTGTTTCACGTAATTACCATCACGAACTTTTGAAGAACAGTAGAGGAAAGAAGGGTAAGCTTAAGAGCTAGCTTGTTTTATTCGTTAGAAACAATATTAGTTAGAACCAACAAAGAATTATGCCAAGGAACGCATAGGGGAAATTAGTGATTGCATTGTATATGTGAAGAAGGAAAAGTAGATCAAAAAGTCATAGTTTCGGCGCAAGGGCGAAGCAATGAATGCAATAGCAACAACTTGGAATGTGACGCTGAGAACGGCAAGCAGATCGAAACGTGCAGTGCGCTGCTCACGCTCAAATGACGCACGAAAACAACACATACAGTGGTAGAGCAAACTAACCACGTTTACATCTCAATACTTATCGTGCTTTTAGGTAAAAACGACGCACAAAATGTTATCACAGGTACAAATATGAGTGTGAACTAACAAGTGTCGTCGTTGTTCGAACGCTGTGTCTGAAAAGTGCGCTTTTTTCGCAAACAAAGCCTGTGCAGCGAGCGTACTGATCTTTGTGCGCCCAGCGACTGAATGCAATCGATCCGGTCAAAGCCGAAGACACGCGCTTCTCTCGCCACAGGATAAGTGCGCGGATAAGGCAATAAAGCCCCTTCCCTCCGAGTAGCAAAGCACGCGTCGGAGATGAGCGCGCATCGGCGCATCGTGATTAGCTTGGCGCCGACCTTTACGCCGAACGTGGTCATCGCGCCACCTTGCTGGTAATGCTGAAAACGTGCTATTTCTTCGTGGTAGGTGTAAATAGCTCGCCGTTTCAATGTCTACGGAGTTGCTTTTTCGTGGCTCAGGGGCTAACGCCGCACGTTCATAAGAATTTGGACGATCGATTTCGTGCGCCGGAGTCTTCTTTAGGATTATTTTTTTATTTTTTTGTTTTCATATATATATTTAGAAACGTATACACATACAGTTAACGACGGTGACGCCGACGCCGGCGACAAAATCCAGCCGAGAGTGTCCATAAAATTGCTATCGCAATAAACTACGACTGCCGTGAGCAGGGACCGAACCTGTGACCTTTGAATATAAGTTGAAAGCTCTACCAATCGACCCATCATGGCGGTTATCTGCACATCTTCTCTATAGGATATGTATGTTCACTAAACGATGGATGGATGGATGGATGGATGGATATGGCTGTACCCTTTAGGTCGGGCGGTGGCTAGCGCCACCAAGCCCTAATACCTAATGAACCAAAAACTATATTTTTTTCCTTAAAAGGGAGTTTGAGGATTCGTACTTTGCAGTGAAGAGTTTAATTTTCACTCGTGCCTTGACTTTAGCCACCAATCAGATAACCTCCTTCTAGTTAAGTCTACCCGCTTAAAGTTTATTTTGCCCTCTCGGTCCCTAAACCCCAGTGCTTTGAAAAACTCTGCGCCATCATCCTGAACTATAGGGTGAAGCCCTTTACAGAACATTATCAAGTGTTCGGTTGTTTCTTCTTCCTCTCCACACGCCCTGCATACTGTGTTCTACCCCTTCGTATTTGGCCCGATATGTCTTGGTTCGCAGTACTCCCGTCCTGGCCTCAAACAGTAGAGAACTACCCCGAGTATTATCATAGAACCTTTCCTTGGCAATTTCCTGCTTAAAAGTTCGATAGATCTCTAGTGCGGACTTCTTAATCATGCCCAATCTCCACATGTCAGTCTCTGTTTCCTTCACTTTCTTCTTAACCGATAGTTCTTTTTGGTTTGGCCACCTGCTGTTTTCTAAGTATTTACCAGTCAACTTCCTGGTTCGCTTCCTCCATTTTGTATCGACATTCTTCATGTACAAGTAGCTGAAAATCTTCCTAGCCCAACGCTCTTCCCCCATTTCTCTCAATCGCTTCTCAAATTTATCTTGCTGCTAGCTTCCCTGTCCTCAAATGATGTCCATCCCATATCACCTTGTACTCTCTGATTTGGTGTATTCCCGTGAGCTCCTAAAGCAAGCCTACCTATTCCACGTTGCTTAATTTCTAATCTTGCTTGAACTTCTGATCTCATGCACAAGACCGCATTGCCGAACGTCAGCCCAGGAACCATGACCCCTTTCCATATTCCTCTCACAACATCATACCTATTGTAATTCCACAGTGCCCTATTTTTCATGACTGCTGCATTCCTGTTACCTTTAGTCGTCACGTATATTTCGTGTTCCCTCAGATACTCGGTCCCATTGCTTATCCATATGCCCAGATATTTGTATTTATCTGTTATCTCTAGCGTGACCTCCTGTATTCTAAGGAAGTCATCAGTCATCAACGAAGTAGCATCAGTCAGTGCCACCTGTTGCCATTGCGGCGAGTTTGAGACAGTTTTTTTTTTCCTATTGCGTCACGTAGCACAAGAACTTGTTACGAGCTGGCAGCTGACCAATAATCTTTCGCATACAACCTGAAGGCACGAAGTCTACGAGAACTACACCCTCGCTGGGAATTAAAAAGAAAAAAAAAATGGCAGCATATCCACGGGGTGAATGATGAAGAGTGGGGCGAAGAATCCGTCCGTTCATTCGTTCTTGCTTCCGTCCGTCCATGCGTCCGTCTGTGTGACCATCCGTGCGTCCATCCGTTCGTCCGTGCATGCGTCTGTTCGTGCTTCCGCATGTCCATCCCTGCGTTCACCATGCATCCGCCCCTGCGTCTGTCCACGTCCATCCGTTCGTGCAGCCATTCCTGCGTCCGTCCATGCATATGTCTGTGTGTCCGTTCGTCCCCCTATTCAACACTCCGAGTTCCACCACCTCACATCTTTTCATCGTATATTCCTCATATAAAAGCACTGCCATCCAGCGGACATTCCATGGACTGAACGACAGGAGGCACACGCACACTTTCTTACGGCTTGCGCTTCGTGTCTACTTCCCACCTTTAAGCACTTCGAGTTCATGGTATATACTAGTTCACTATATTCATGGCACTGCGGCCCAACTCTCGCTGAACCTTTCTAAAGGTAAGGAGGTTACACCCGGCGAGTATAACGTAGAAACCCTTTCTTGTCAGATAGTGCTTAATGTTCATGACAATGGCTGCTAATGGGTAATCATAGACTGGAGAATTCGGCTATTAGTTAACGCGCATGCATCGAATTTTTTTATTGTTGAACAACGCAATCACGGTTGAGGAAGTACGGGTAGTGTTACAAGATCTACATCGTAACACGGCACCGGGAGCAGACCACATACAGTTCACCACACTGCGCAACCTAAGTGATGCGGATATCACCCACCTCACCGGTATATTAAACGAAAATGGCGCCAAGGTACGCTTCCCCAAGCGTGGTGACACACCGGTATTTAGTGATTCCCAAGCCGGGGCAAACCAGTTCAGGTTCAAAACCTACATCTTATATCCCTAACCTCCTGCATTGGCAAAGCTGATGGAGCATGTAACTCCTGCGACGTCTGCAGCCCTTCTTAGAACAGCAATTTTTCTTCGCGAATTCTCAATTCGGATAGCGAGCTCATCTATCGGCCAAAAAATGTACTGTTACAGCTACGGGAGGAAGTTTAGGGCCTCCAGCTCGCACCCAAACGAGAACACTCATTGCTTTAAAGTTGAAGAGGTCCTTCGATCATGTTGACCACGACCTCATCCTTCGCCATTTAGCCGAGTCGCATTGTGGCATTCGAATGTATAGCGACATCCGCTCATTTCTTCGGGATCGTACGGTCACCGTGGGAATGGGACTGCATCGGTCTAATATGATCCATTTTACAGGACGTGGGACACCACCGTGCTTCGTTCTTTCCCCTACATTATTTAATATCACACTGGCAGGGCTTAGCCGCTTGCTCGACCACATCCCACGAGTCGTCCACGCTATTTAGCGGATGGCATCAGTATCTGGACGACAAGGGCTCTGATGGAGCCCTCCAAGACCGACTGCAAAAAAGCAGGGATACTGTCGTTGAGTACGTTAAAAGAGGAGGCTTGCAATGTTGCTCCTCAGAAATTAGAGCTCATCGTTATTCGCTCTCTAAGCTGTAGCCCCCCTCTCCCAATTATTGTGACGTGGATGGCATACCCATACCACATATCCCTCGTACCCGCATCCTTGCACTACATGTTCAAGCGGATGGCAAAGTTAACTACACTGTTGACATTTTATCTCGACAAGTGACAAATACGATCCATGATGCGGCGGATTTCAAGTTGGCACTCAGGGCTTAAAGAAACAAGACCTGGTGGAGTCCTGTGTGACCAGCCGGCTGACATATCGCTTGCCTTCCAGCGGTTGACCCAATCGCAACAACCACTTCTAGACGCCATGATCCACCAAGCGACAAAGCTTGCCTATGCGTTCCGAACTACACTTCCACACGTCTTCTTCTTGAGTTGGGGACACACAACACACAAAGTGAGCTGCTGAAGGCACATTGGGTCAGTCAGCGCCATCGTCTCCTACTCACCCCTATTGGCTCAATGTCCTCTCACGCATCGGATATCCCGTCCCTCCACTTTGAATGAAACCCGCTCCACGCCCTTATCGCTTGCAATACGTAAATACTAACTGTTCATCCCTTACCACGTAACATGCACCTCCAGCATGACAAGGGCTGACGCAAGTCCCGCGTACGATACCTCAGCCGTATGCTCGAAGACACCCCGGAATTGCATGCTCCTCACACAGACAGAGCCCGAACTCCCAAAGGTTACACCTCGGTAGTGTTAGATGACACCGATTCCCTGCAGGACTCGCTGCAATGCGTGGGACACACGCCACTCACGGCGAAATTCTTGGAGTCGCTTTAGCGATACCAAACGCTTTTCGTGTTCACCGTGAGGTCTACATATTGACAGACTCGAAACAGGCATGTTGGGCCTTCCTATCAAGACATGGCATCCCAAGAGCGGCCCACTGAATTCTCAATCAAATTCCACTAACTGAGTGAAACAGTACTTTTCGCATTCACTTACTCTGAACTCCAGGTCATGCCTCTCTGCCGGGCGTTGAAAGCGCACGCGCTGTTGCCCACGAAATTTCCCTCCGTGCGGCCCGGCAAAGCGAGGAGACCATTTCGGTGTGGGGGGATCCTCTTTTCACTTAAAAAGATATGCTTCGTCCCCACAGGAACGTCCGTCGCACTCAGAGCACCCCACCGCCATCTTTCTCGCGAGAGGAGGCAGTAGCTTTACGCCAGCTACAGACTAAAACATTTCCCAATCTATCGTATCACTTCATAAATTCTACCCGCAGTGCTATGCAGACCGTTGCCTCGACTGTGGAAACTCGCCCACGACCTTCCATGTCTCGATCGAGTGCACTGCGAACATCTTTCCTAACTTACTTGCTTTCCTTCACCCTTTATGTATCGAGGAGATGTAAGATGATGCTCACCGCGATGGACCTCCCGAGGTCCTCCGAGCTCTGATACAGCGGGCCCAGGTCGTTGCTGGAGTCGTCCTAGGGACCCTGGACTAGGGGTTCCTCCCAGCCCTCTTTCTTGATGCTTTTGTAGATAAAGACGTTTTTCTCTCTCTCAACAACGCACAGGAGAAAGCACACCTTGCAGGTCAAAGCGTAAGACATGTTACGCACTACTACGAGGGACCAACGGGTGCCGCTTTAAGGAGCTTCGCCCCTAAAATGTTGATATGTCACTCTATAATTAGCACAACGTTACGCCGTGGAGGTAAATGATGCCGTACATGATTTCCATGTCATGATTATCATGTTTGGGAATCATTCACCTTCGTCATCTATTCACGTCACGTGATACCAAATTTAATATATGTGGGGCTAGAGAAATGGTCGCGGGCACGCTATAAGCGTGTATGTTTGTCATTTTCCTACACAGTTACACATTGACGCTACGTTAACAAAACGTGAGCAATTATAGTCTGACGCCAGGTGCGACCAGCGTCCGTCATCGCGGCCCGACGGCAACAGGTGCGAAATGCAGCATGCTGCATTTTGTGCCGATGCGTTGCCCAGACAACACTATATCGCCCTCTTTTCGTGACGGAGGGACGCCGGATGCACTGAAACGCGGATGCGTTTAAGCAATGCAGTGCGGTGGGCGCCTCCGAGTATATGACAGGACCGGCACCTGGCGTGGCCAGGTAGCTCCAGCTAGTTCAATTAGACAATCGGTTGACATCCAGCAACAGGCTTGCCTTTAAAGCTGGTGTACCATGGGGCTCTATTGTATCTACTATTTTATTTATTTATTATAAACGATTTTACTACTGCTGTTCCGAAATTCCGTGTATTTCAGTACGCAGATGACACTGTTCTTTTAACCAAACACGTCTGTTACAATAAAGCAATGTCACTACTACAAGACGGTGTACCTGAGGTGGCGTCATCGTTCGCTAATGATTGTTCGGTGATTAATCAGAAAAAATGAAACTAATTTGCTGAAAATTCATTGAAAGCAATAGTGAGAATGGCGCCCCTATTTCTTCGTGCCCGCGAAAGCGTTTCCTGTAAGTGTACTCCCATTAAATATGTTAATTCTGTAAATTATGTTGGTGTGTTGATTGTGACGTGTCTTAGACTGATCATTATGCTTACACATGTGGCCAACAACGAAAAGTTGCATGGTTTCTTTCTAATATTAGATCAGTAGCGCCCACCAATATTCCGCAGACACTGCGGAATCAGGGCGTTGATGAAGTATATATAAACATCCTGGCAGAAATCTACAGGGGATCAACTGCTACCATAGTGCTTCATAAAGAAAGCAACAGAATAACAATAAAGAAGGGTGTAAGGCAGGGGGACAGAATCTCCCCAATGCTATTTACCGCGTGCTTACGTAAGGTTTTCAGAAGCCTAGAATGGGAACAGTTTGGGATAAGAGTTAACGGAGAGTACACTAGTAACCTGCGATTATGGAGTTAGACAAGGAGAGCAGAAAGGTGGGTCTTAAAATTAATCTGCAGAAAACGAAAGTAATGTACAACAACCTCGGAAAAGAGCAGCGCTTCGAGATAGGTAATAGTGCACTTCAAGTTGTGAAAGACTGTCTACTTAGGGCAGGTAATAACCGCGGAGCCGAACCACGAGATTGAAGTAACTAGAAGAATAACAATGGGGTAGAGCACATTTGGCAAGCACTCTCAAATTATGACAGGTAGATTGCCACTATCTCACAAGAGGAAGGTATATAACAGCTGTATCTTGCCGGTACTTAGCTATGGAGCAGAAACCTGGAGGCTTACAAAGAGTGTTCAGCTTAAATGGAGGACGACGCAGCGAGCAATGGAAAGAAAAATGGTAGGTATAACCTTAAGAGACAAGAAGAGAGCAGAGTGGATTAGGGAACAAACGGGGGTTAAAGACATCATAGCTGAAATCAAGAAGAAGCAATGGACATGGGTCGGGCATGTAGCGCGTAGACAGGATAACCGCTGGTCATTAAGGGTAACTAACTGGATTCCCAGAGAAGGCAAGCGGGTTAGAAGGAGACAGAAGGTTAGGTGGGCAGATGAGATTAAGAAGTTTGTGGGTATAAATTGGCAGCAGCAAGCACAGGACCGGGTTAACTGGCGGAATATGGGAGAGGCCTTTGTCCTGCATTGAACGTAGTCAGGCTGATGGTGATGATGATGATGATGACGATGATGATGCCCACTAATATTGAAGTGACCATTATGCTTGCTCTTGCGTACAGTGTCCTGCATTATGGCATCACATTATTCGCTTTCTGTTCTTACCGATGTAGGGTTGATAGTATTTTGGAGAATGTGTTGAAATTCATTGTTTACTAATGTATCTCAACAGGCAATGCAAGTTTGTTTTCTTTACTTTGTTTGTCATCTTTCAAAGCGTCATTTATTCAAACCATGGTATTTTACGGCACTTCTGAAACTCTGAGTTCAAAAAAGATTGCATTGCCCTTCGTATCCTGAGAAAAACTTCCCGCTTTTCTGTACCATTGTCAAAACAAGGTATGGCAAAGCTATTACAATGGTTTAGGTTCCTGCTGTTTTTTATGACCTCCCCCGACAGTGTTTTTTTGTGTAACGACAAACACAATTTACGAAATGCCCTGAAATTTCTTTATTGCCGCACAATTATCGCATGACTATCATTCTACCCTCTTCTATGCCGGGTATAATTTGTTGAAGGTTGTTCAATTCTTATCTCAACATTCTCCTGTTTAGGTAGTATTGCTTCCGTTAGTTTGATGCTTGTATTATAGTGTGCTTAACCGTAACGTAAAAGAGTTACACGTCTTCTTTCCTTGATCATTATACGTAACAAGCTCTTTATTATGTATGTCATCTCTCATTTGCCGATATGCAGTGCCTAGTCATCCAAGGCACCACCTGGCTTCCATAAGCCTATTATCTGTGTTGCACTCACGATGACAACAACAACAGCAAAAAGAACAGTACTATTAATAATATTATTAATAATCATTTATTATTATATTATTATTATTATTATTATTGTTATTATTATTATTATTATTATTATTATTATTATTATTGGAACCGCAAACAGCGAGCTTAGCAAAGGTGTCAGAAATGTGAACGAGGAATATTACAATGAATATTACACCAACCACACGTTTTAGAGCAGCGCATGATTTTATTGGTGGCTGAGTATTAGCGAAAGTGTCTCTGAAGGGCCAGAACTGGAGATAGGTACAAATAAATAATTATAAGTATTCAGCTTGAGCAGAAATATAATCTAAGACTTCGCACTGAAAACATGTGTTATACTTAGAAGTGTGGCAGCTTGGGCTAGTTGGTATGGCATGACGATAGTTATAGCGCGAGAACAAAACGACGACACAGAGGCGTCCTTCGTGTCCTTCTTGTCTCTGTGCCGTCGTTTTGTTCTCGCGCTATGACTATCGTTATGTGTTCTACGCTGTTTCGAGAAAAAATAACTATAATAATGTTTCGTAGTGCTAGGAGCCCCCATCATACATGTAATATTTCGTGGCAAAAGTGTAGAATCGCACCTGCATCGTATATTCGACTTGTACGATGATAATTACTGAGCCTATGCACCAACCCTACGACTGGAGTGCCTCGATGCCCGCTCCTTCTGCGTCAGGTGCTCCCGTAGCAGCCATGTTTTCTATGCGGGGACACCAGTTCAGTGTTTCGGTGTAGGTTACTTCTAAATACCTAATTGACTTGACCTGTAGTGCGACATCTTGTTGGTGCGCTAGTGAAATTTGCACTGGGACATTTCGTGCGAAAACTATGATTGCACTTCTGTTAATATTGATTGATAAGTTATATCATCTAGCAACGTTTCTAGACAATTCATGTATGTCTGCAGAATTAGGTAAAGTGTGTGAATGTCCGCCGACGCAGCAAAAAATGTGATGTCATCGGCATACACACAGACCTGTACATTTTGCTGTATGGAATTACACAGTAGTACATTAAATAATAAGGGTGATAGTACTGACCCCTGCGGTAGACCCCCTGTTTGCCTATATTTTGAAGAATTGACACGAGACTGCGAGCAGCATAATTTTCTATCGTTCAAGAAAGCATGGATCGAGGCCACAAAGTGTTAAGGCAGTACTGAATTCTGAAGCGAATTTGATAGTTTCACATGCTCCACGCTATCATAAGCTTTCGTAATATCTAATGTTACCACAGCGGAATATTGCTTCTGATATCGAGCAAGTTGAATTCTACTTTCGAGTAAACGTGCGCACACCAAATAAAGCAACCACGTCTGAATTCAATTTGACATGGGCTCAGTGTAATTTTTTTTCGAGATCCTGTGATCTACACGAATATATAAACTTCTTTCGATGACGAAGTGCCGGTGTGGCAGAATGCCGAGTGTTTGAGTTGCAAGAGTTTTTGTGAATAACTTTCATTTCGCCTGTCAAGCGCGGTCTCCTGCATGTGTGCGATGAAGGTAGAGCCCTACGGAAGACTACCAGACACCGGAATGACCGCGGGTGTTGCTCCCAGGAAGCGCTACAGCTCCAAGAGCGGCACTGACAGTGATGACACCGAACCCTACAACGTCAGCAGTGATGAATGAGGGAACGACAACTTTGAGCTCGTAAGAAACCACAAGGGAAAGAGACGATTTCTGAGCACGTCAGCCATTTAGAGTGTGCCCACTATGCTATCTTCGCGGAATACCGAGGTATCAACCATCCTTTTCATGCCAGTTCTCGCTAGAGACAACATGAGACGCTTTAACCGGCAAGCCGTGTCTGTACAGCTAGAGGCACTGGTGCCCATTGAAGTAAAGGAAGTAAGAGTGAATAGCCGCAAGAACATCCTAGCGATTGACGTCAATCGTGTGACTGCGCTTGACAGATTGCCTGAAGTAACGGAACTTAGTGGGATGCAAGTCCGCTCTCATATACCGCTGGGCAAAGAAGTGAGCACTGGGGTGATATATGATGCCACCGAAGCCATTGCCAACTCAGACCTACCAGCCTTGATTAGGCCGGCTTCTAAAGAAACCATTATTACAAGTATATGTCGCATCGGGACATCACGATGCATAAGAATTATATTTAAGGGCGAATCACTTCCATCACACGCAAAAGTGGGCCACTTTCGACACGCAGTTCGCTCTTTTATACCGAAACCACTTCAGTGCTGGAAGTGCATGAAGTTAGGTCACGTAGGTGGTGTGTGCACGAACCCTGCTATCTGTTCCTGATGCACTGGGCACCACAACAAGGACACGTGCCAGGCCACGACTCTGAAGAGCTCAAACCGCAATGGGCCACATGATGCCTCTTCGAAGGACTCTCCTTTTATTCGAAAGGAGCTTACAATACCGAAGAAAAGGGCCAGAGATTACATCTTATACCCAGAAGCAGCTGCATCCATTACGCGACGAAGATCTTGTCGCCGGCGCTGCACCAAAGCCACCAAAACCTCGTCGCCTCGTGAAGAACGTCCAAAACCACTTCCACCTCCTCCACTCTGGCCAAGAACAAAGGCGCTTCTGCTAGCAGTGGAGCTGACGCTTCATCCTTATTACCCAGTCGTAACGCAGCCGTTTTAAAGAAAAATGATGACTCTACCAGCAATACAGGTGACGCTTGGCCCCAAGTCCCAAAGATACATGCGCCTGATGAGACGAATCAGACTTCGACAGTGAGGGACACTTCATCGGTACCTTATAACGTGACGGACGAAGGACAGCATTTTGCATGGTTATCACCCTGGTCAGTGCTGTGCACGTGCTGCTGAGCAAGATGCAGACACCGACAGCTCAAAGCGTGTTGCAACTGCTTGACGCCGTTACTCCAGTTCTCGCAAGCCTTCAGAAGTCTGCTGCTTGAGAACGCAAGTGGTAACATCATGGCTTCACTATTGGCAAGATCTTGGGTGCATGGAACCACGCATGCAAGTTAATGCAACGAATGCGCTCAATTGATTAAGACACGGATGTGACTCACCGTCTGTGATGTTAAGCACATAACTGCCGTTTTGTCGATGGCATGAGTGACATTTTTCTCCTTCTCTCTCTCTAACTTTTATTCACCTTATTATCTCCCCAAGTGCCTTCTAGCCTATAAGGCTCAGCCATGGTTACCCTCCCTGTCTTTGTTTCATCTTTATTCTCTCTCTCTCTCTTTCGACCAGATTTACTATATATTGGATGTAAGTGCAGTGGGCCTGATGTTATCTAAGATCAACCCAGCGCCCTGCTTTTTTTATAAATAATACAATCACTTTTGCCATATCTCCAACCGCGTGGAATCTCAGAACTTCTAATTAAACGATTAACAACTTGGAGTAGGCTAAGCGGGTAAATTTTATGTACTGATTTTATGACGGACGTCGTCATTCCATTGGAAGCAGGAGCAGAATGGGGTAGTGTTCTTAATACATTTGCTATTCATGCAGCTGTGACGTCTCCAAAATCCTCACCCATATTGGGGACTGGGCTTGATATAAGAGAACAATCATGAAGCGACTTTTTAGGCTCTGAGCAATATCTTCAAGAAAGGCCTTCAGTTCACCTGGTGATGATACAATGGGATCTACGTTTTTCAGTGCCGGAGAAAGTTTATTGTTTTTCAGAAAGCGAAATAGTGCTTTTGTATTGACGGGCTTTGAAAGGAACTCGGATCGTTCGTTGTCAAATTTGTCCTTCGCATTAGCAACAGTTCTGTTTAAAATAGCGGCCACATACTTCTACTACAGGTTGGTAGAAGGCGCTAAAGCTTTCAATAGTGAATTCAGAATTATTCTACGAATATTTTAAAATGTCGCTCATTCTGATGGCGTCTGGTTCTCTATCATATGTTCGCTTACATAAAGCGCCTCGTAATTATTTCTGAAATGTACAGAAGTTTACATGCGTAACCGCTGATCTAATCGTGGAGGTCACTGGATATACTCGAACAATATAGGCATATGGTCGCTACTTGTGGCTGAGTTAATCGCAAACCATGATGAGGTGGACAGGTTAGCGTTAAATCTTTTTTCACTCTCTTCACTTCTTCTTCTTCTTCTTCTTATTGTGGCATGTAGTTACGTAACAATATTTCTATTTTGAAATCATGAAGCGCAATAATTATTCAAATCTGAGGGAGCACTGCAAAAGAGCCATGGTCATTCCATGCATGTTAAGTACCTTCTTGTTTCATACTAAGAGGGCTTTCTGCAGGCCATGTTTTTCGGACGGTCCATTTTCCCGCAAGAGACTTCGTAGCTGCGTCCTGATGTCTACGGCATTCTTCTCGCTGAGCTTCGTCTTTGGAGTGTCGTGGTCGAAGACTTCGTCGGCTATAAAATCATTTTCACCTTCAGCAGATTTCGACTGGCTCATGATAAATTTATGTGCACCCGGTCACTTGCACTTACTGTTCAGCTTCGTCCGCGTAGTAGTGACATTTTTATCTTTTGAAGGGCTCTGGCAATCTTGTCATTGCTAGTGTTTCCGATATCGGTAAATGGTCGCTGATTATAATAAGCTTCCTGTTGCATCTTGAAATGAACAATACCTTTTTGCAGGTTGGTTTCAATATTAGAGGACGTGTTGCCAGGACTTCTACTGGCTGATTTAAAGCCGAAACATTGCTTCGGGTTTTGTTTCGTCTTTTTCTTGCGCTTTAGAACAATGTCGGTTGACATGGCCTGAATGTTCAAACAAACTAGGCGAATTTCCGAAAGCACTGGCTCAGGTAGTTAGCTTCCGATTGTAAACGAAGCGAAAATACTGCTAGCGTTCCGAGCAGTTCAAGAATAAGAGGAAGAAGAAGAAGAAGATGATGATGATGGCCTACATGTATGGCTCACATCTACTTCGGCGGATTCGGCAAAAAAGGAATAATTAAATAGAAGGAATGACGTAATAATTGCATATCAAATCATTAAAAATGTCTAAAGAAACTAATTTACTATTTAGAAATTAGGGATTGCACATTTTTTGTTTTCCTTAGATTTTGGTTCTTGGACACTATGTGGCTGTCCTGGAGTCGACAAAAGTACTGAATATTTTAAGAGTTAAAACTTGATTTAACGAAGGGAGGAGGATGCTCGCATTATTTCGTTCAATTGGTAAGTTCATAAAAGCGAGAATGAGATACTCCTGGTCCTTTGAAGTCTAAAATTGTAACGTAGTGTAATCCGAAAGTTTTCGCGGTCGTTTTGTTTGCCTCTAATAAACGATTGCGTGCGTGAAAGGTCCGCGGGGGCAGCTCGAGCAGGAATTACTGTAATGTACGGGTGATACAGGTGAGGTAGATGGTCAGGTGAAGCAATCACAAGCTGCTTACATTCACGAGCTGGGGTTAATAGACGCCGCTGATGGGAGAGCAGGCAGAGCAAGAAAGTTCCAGGAGAAGAACAGTGTCATCGGACGCATGAAGCCATTAAATGACGAAAGCAACCCCCTTGTTTCGTGAGAGCATTTGAAAGGACAACAAACCAACAATGTGACACGGGACAACGCTGACGAAGGCTGAGATGGCTTCTCCGAGATGAAACTGCTTCTTTGACTGAACTTGTGGCCGGTAATCAGAAAGTCAGATTGTATACTGCGATATACACTGTCACTATTGGCACTGAGAGGGGCGAACAGAGCGTCGGCTGTCTTATCAACTGACAAGCAGTCATGTGCATTTATACATCTGCCGCCGAATATTCCAGCGTTATCGCTAGCAGCCACGTATGTTATAGAACAGTATGTAATATTCGCATTGTGCACGTGATTGCATCGGAAGGTTCCAAGATTATCTCGGTGGTTCTTAGTTCATTGGCGCGGTTTACGCAAGGCAGTACTCTAACAGGTAATGGAGCGATAACAAAACTTGGTAAAGGAGTGTGGCAATTGTCCAGCCCCATTCGATACGTAAAAGCGCTACCGACTGTTGCGTGCAGGGTCGTCAGTGTAAAGTTAGGGTCGTGACTAAAGTGTATGGATGGTGTAAATGGGTATTGTTGCAATGCACGTCCAAAGGAAAGCCTTCTGTAGGGAAATTTGAAAATATTCAGAACACTTAGGCTAATTTATCTGTGAAGAGACTTCGTCAAAACGAGATGATTGACTGATTGATATGTTGGGTTCAACGTCCCAAAATCACCATATGATTATGAGAGACGCCATAGTGGAGGGCTCCGGAAATTTCGACCAACTGGGGTTCTTTAACGCGCACCCAAATCTGAGCACACGGGCCTACAACATTTCCGCCTCCATCGGAAATGCAGCCGCCGCAGCCGGGATTCGAACCCGCGACCTGCGGGTCAGCAGCCGAGTACCTTACCCACTAGACCACCGCGGCGGGGCGCGTCAAAACGAGTACAGTGCCACGACCCCTTCGTCAATCAATGTCAGTTATCGACATCATCGAAGACTATGGGTACCTGTTGGAAAATGAAAATTTCTGAATTAGATAAGCAAATTGGTGAAGTCTGCTTTAAAAAAAATAAAGTCGAGTTTCGACTGCGTTAGCTTCTTTAGTGCTTTCTTCGCAGACATGCGAAAAATGAACATGAATAGAAGCCTTATATAGTGTCTTTATGAGTCACGTGTAATCTTTCTCATGACTTCTTTTCGCCGTTGTTTCCCTTCAACTTCAAGAAAATGAACGTGCGCGTTAGGCTAATTCCCGATGATTCGCCTTGAGATGCTTGAGTAGTGATCCTGCACAGACACCGGCTTTTATTAAAAGGGTGATGAACCACTCGTCAGGATTCGCAGCCAGTGGGTGTTTTAACTCTCGTTTTCTTCCTCGTTTCTTTATAACAAGGATGTTGCGTTTCGTGCTTTGAATTCTGGTCATGTCTGAGTTTTTGAGATCATTGCTTTCTCGCATATACACCACCCTCCTTTTAGAACACGCTATATCGTAAAACTTTGCGAATATGTGGACAGTCCACTTGCATTTGCACTAAAGTATAATACCTACCTATATGACTTGCTGAGACCCGGACTGCATATGTAACGTTTATTACACTGCAATGAACGTGGGCAGTCAGCAGTGCAACCACCGCTGACGTTATGGTCCTTTTCCTAAGTATAGTGTGAACCTCTGGCAGTGTTCTGTGGTAGAATACTTGACTATGTGAAATTGTGATTTTTATTACTCGCACCCATCGGGATATTTCACCCCCCGCCAACGACACTGTCGCTGACCCTGAATTTTATTCGACACAGGCTCCGCAACACAGTCGCGATAAAAGTTCCAGCGCCCATTTTTCGCCGTTCTTATGTTGACATAGACAGTGAGCACATGCACATTCCGCGGTCCATGTCCGGGGTTATCGGGTATGTGCCACACGTGTTCGCGGGATGATGACGATGACGATGATCCTTATAATAGTGGCGCACACCCACAAAGGGGGATTGGGCTAAAAACCGGGCGGCAGGATCAATAAGAAGTTAAAGGTTTGCGGGAAGCCCTATCTATCTATCTATCTATCTATCTATCTATCTATCTATCTATCTATCTATCTATCTATCTATCTATCTATCTATCTATCTATCTATCTATCTATCTATCTATCTATCTATCTATCTATCTATCTATCTATCTATCTATCTATCTATCTATCTATCTATCTATCTATCTATCTATCTATCTATCTATCTATCTATCTATCTATCTATCTATCCTATCTATCTATCTATCTATCTATCTATCTATCTATCTATCTATCTATCTATCTATCCATCCATCCACCCACTTACGTTTGGGTGCTCTCGTGGTCACCCCTAACTTGGCGTGAACCAAAATTAGCATGAGAGGGTAAGATGATTTGGCGAATATGACGCTCTGGTCAAAACATGAATAACGTCCACAATCCCGTCACGTACGTCGTCAAACACTTTCTGCCAGACAGTGGCCACAGGTGATGGACACTTAGCATCTACTCAGGAACGACGAGAACACACAAGGGCAATTTTAACGCGCGAGCGTTAAGAAATCCCCGCTGCGGTGGTCTAGTGGCCAAGGTACTCGGCTGCTAACCCGCAGGTCGGGCGATCGACTCCCAGCTGCGGCGATTGCATTTTCGATAGAGGCGAAAATGCTGTAGGCCCGTGTGCTCATATTTGGGTGCAAGTTAAAGAACCACATGTGGTCGAAATTTCCGGAGCCTTCTACGGCGTCTCTCAGAATCATAAGGCATTTTGGGATGTTAAACCCCACATATCAATCACATCTATCAGCGTTAAGAAATACCCGGCATCGGTAGCGTAAACCTGACGAATGCAAAGAAATATGTCATTGTCCCAGCAGGAATCGTACCCAAGCATTATGCGTGGCATTGGAGCATTTTTTCACAGACCTACGCAAGGTCTCAGAATTACTTTTCAAATGAGGCTAACCTTCTTGAAACGTCAATAGTGGTCGCAATGCTGCCTGTCCACTATTATAAACATTAAATATTTTCTCCTTTGATACAGCCGTCAAGTCGGGTTAACGTCTATTGGGGTTAGTTGCCATGCTCTGGAGTCGATATATGCAGCAGTGTCCAGGGCCAGTATCCTCGCGAGCATGAGCGCTTCATACCAGCTTCAGGTGTTGCCAACACGCACGTTCCAGTTAGCATCGTTGCTCAAGAGCAAACAACTGGTTATATAATTATCAACTCTTCAACTTATGTCTGCGCGTACAACATTTGTACCTATATTTAGCGTTATTTTATGACATTTCGCTCAAGAAGAACTTGGAACGCGAGCCTCTTCCCACCACATGCTTCGCATAATTTCGATTCCCAGGTGCGTTCCCACTCAGCGTTCAGCGCAACTGTAGCTCAGCATTGCGCAGTGCTTCCATTGCACTTCACGCATGCAGCACAGCCGCCGATACCATTATGGTGCCTACACCCACTCAAAGCCCTTCTTACAATTCCTGGCACCCAAAATAAGAAAAAGTCGTCACATCTAGCCCTGAAACAGGCCACATTACTTTTCCTGCAAGAGAAGCACAACGGACGCCTTCACATTTACACGGATGGCTCGGTGTCTTCAGTAAGCTCTGCAGGGGCGGTGGTTATTCCCGTGAGGCACATCACAAATAAATTCATGACATCGCATTTGACGTCGTCGACAGCTGCAGAACTTGCAGCCATTCGTGCAGCTCTGAAGTTTATAGTGAAAGAACCTTCGGGAATTTGGTCGATCTTTTCGGACTCGAAGGCATCTCTTCAATGTCTTATATCACCCTTTCGGCATGGACCTAATGAACAGTTAGTAGCTGAAATAAGGCTTCTTCATCACTAAGCAACCGAAAAACAGCACAGCATAGTGTATCAGTGGATACCAGGTCATTGCGGTATATATGGCAATGACCGCGCAGATGAGGCCGCTAGATCTGCACACGATGGTACCCAATACACAACCATCCCGTTTCCAAGAACCGACGCAGCTACAAGACTTCGTTCGCTTGCACGTGACCTCACACTGGTACAGTGGAACTCAACAGACTTCACAAACGCGCGCCTGCATAACTTGGATCCCGATCTGCAGCTTCGTCTTCCCCCAAAGATATCTCGAGCTGAGGAGACTCTTCTATGCCGCCTGTGGCTTGGAGTGGCCTTCACGAACGTATACTCTTATCTCATTGAGATGGCCAGCTCTCCTAAATGCACTTACTGCAGTTGCGAAGAAACCATCGCGCACCTTCTGTGTGAGTGCACCCATTTCAACGCGCAAAGACAAGAACTCACTGCATCTCTGGATAGACTAGACGACCGGCCTTTGTCGGAACAAAGGATTCTGGGTCATTGGCCGAGCCCATTCTCAGCCCAGAAGGCTTTGAAAGCTTTGCTGCGCTTTTTGCGGACAACTGGCCTCAGAGACAGACTTAAGTGTCTTATACTCTTTGATGTTGCCTTTGCTTTGTCGCATTTTTTTGTAATTTCTCCCTCTCTTCGAAACTTTTTTTAACATCTTTCATTTCCCTCACCCCTCTCCCCAGCACAGGGTAGCCAGCCGGTAAAGAACTGGCTAACCTCCCTGTCTTTCCGCTTAAACTTCTTCCTCCTTCCTTCCTTCCTTCCCAGGTGCGTGGAATCTGCCGAAATTTTGGTGTGCAGCTTCTTAAACTTACACCGACTGTTTAATATTGTCACGGAAATCAATTCAAGCCCGTACGGCTCACGTGGTGTCCTGTATGAAGGACTTTATCTAGTTTCTAGAATTTCCAGTGAGAAGAGGCTTGCTGCCCAAATAATTTCTATTCCTATATTAGCCACTTTTTTCCATCTGTGCCGGTGCATAGTCTGACCACTAACGGTATTCGTCAGTGCAACTCGTGCTTAAGTTATTAGCAACGAAAAGAAGTGCTTATATGAAAACCTTCAGCGAACTCTCGGAAAATAAGCCTCATGTTACCTATTTCTTTTTTTTTCGCACTAGCGACGATACGCATAGGGAATTAAGCTGTTATCCTGATTGCCTAAAGAGGCATATGTTACTGACGCGGCAGTCGGTAATGGTCGCGTAGCTAACGTAAGTTAGGACTTCCCTATTTAACTGTTCACTGATTTACACCAACACATGTTGGCATACCAGTAAGTAAAACAGAAAATGCAGAAGAATGTAAAGAAAGAAACATAGCTGTATTTACATTAGGAGAAATAAAAATAAGAGTTCAAGTGAATTGCGACAGAAGACTTGCAGTGCGATGAACTGCTGCTATCGCGTCCTGAAGTATGCCGTCGTTAAGGAACTCAGTAAAAGTTTCAGCCAGACGGTCGTATTCATCATCAGTGCAGTTGTAGTACACAAACATGCACAATTATTCATATATGACTTCAAATAGTGGGAAGCGGTCCGAGAACGCCGTGATCCTGCCATGCATGTCAGGAATAATCTGAACTTGGGAAATACTTAAGGCTTTCCGCAGGTCATGCTCTTCAGAGGGACCATTCTCCCGCAAAAAAATCTCGTAGCTGTGTCATGATGTCTACAGCACCTTGCTTGGTGAGCTTCGACCTTCGAGTCTCGTGATCGAAGAATTAGTCGGCTTTGAACTCATCTTCTTCTTCTGCTGACTTCGACGAGCTGATAATGGATTCACCTGCACCCAGTCGCTTGCACTTGCTGTTTGACATCGTCCGCGAAGTTGTGGTGTTCTTATCTTTCGAGTGGCACTTGTAATCAAGTTCTTGACTTGCGTTCCGAACCTCGGTAGATTGTCGCTTACCGTGGTGAGATTCCTGTTGCATCCGGAAATTAACAAGAAGCTCTAGCAGGTCGGTTGTCATGTCGGAAGGCTTGCTGTCTGGGCCGCAGCTGGTCCGATTCAAAGCCGAAAGAGTGCTTCGGCTTCAGTTTCGTCCCCCTCTTGCGCTTGGGAACAATAACGGTTGAAAAGACCTGAATTTGATCGGGTTCCGACGAACTAGGTGAGCTTCCTGGAGCGCTGGTTCTAGCAGCTGGCTTCCGAACGTAGACGAAGCGAAGATACCACGAGCGTCGCGAGCAGTTCGAGAGCAGAATCGATTCCTTTAATAAATGGTTCATACCCACTGTAGTGTATTTGCCAAGATAGCGTAGCGTATTTTTTCATTTCTATGAGCACTAAAACAGTGTTAATGAATGAATTAAGATAAAAATATTGTAAGGAAACTCATATAGAGGGAGAAAGAGAGAGAGAGAAGGGAAGAAGAAACAAGAAAGTGAAATTTTCAGATTTTGAGATGACCAGATGGCGGCATTTTCTTCACCCAACCATTCAGAATCTATGTGTTAAGACACGTATCAATGTTAAGCAACAGTATTTACTAGAGTATAGCTTTACAGTGGGATACGTTTGAATGCCTGAAAAAAAAATCGCAAACCGAATCGATTACGTCCCTGAAGCAATGTACCAAAACAGAGGCACCAAAGCTGAGCACAGTTTCTATCGTCAAACTCATATTTATCTCCAAAAATGAAATAGCTGGGTATTTTTTCTAATTAAAGAGTACCGGTGACGTGATAAAAACTAATCTTCAATGGTTTCTATTTCTCCGCAGCGTGCACAGAGGGGTGACACCACCTGAGCAGCTCTGTGTAGATAAAGATTCAGAGGGAGGACATGACATCGAAATCTAGTAATCAAAACTTCGAGTTTTCTGGTCTTACTCCAATGAGGTCGCCATGGAGACTTGAGGTGGTTACATTGTTACGAGAAGGAGACCAACTCGGAAGAGTAGACGCAGTCACCACTGGCACGTAGTAATATTATGTCCATGTAGTTATATTTTCTGTCATATGTGTGCGAATTGCGGATTTCTATATCTGATCGCAGTTATCTATTCTACTTCTGGAAGTACGGATATTACTGAGCTATAAAGCGTTGCTCGTGCTACACAATCGGTCAGCTCATTCAATCGTAATCCGCAGTGACCTTCGCGACCCTCAGTAACTTTAGGTGTTTCAACTGCGGCGGTACTAAAGCTCGGAATGTCCCTAGAGTTCCAGAGTTTGCAGAAGCTGTAAGGGCTGCGCACCGCACACTGAAAAGGATCTGTCCTGATGATGCACTGTTTCAATTTGACGAAACATTTTGAAGTGCCAATATAACCGCCACGAGCTCAGTTAGGAAAATTGGAGTTAAAATTTGGGTACTCTTAAGCGTCGCCTGTAAGAGTTGAACTCGATAGCAAAATCCGGCCCCTAGTTCGCCCTTCAACTGCGCGCGTGCACACACACACACACACACACACACACACACACACACACACACACAGTAGATTGTACCAGCGCGCGCGCAAATCGTACATGTACGTTTTTTATCTAAAGCAAGTGTCCCAAATCCTCCAAGATATACTCCGTGCGCTTGCTATCTTCAAGGCCATAAAGAGTTTCATAATGCCTCACAGATGGCAGCACATTATTTAGCGTTTGCTGTTTGCTTGATCAATGACTCTGGAAAGGCATGATATGTTTTCTGCTATATGGACATAGTTGTCCATTTTCAGAGCTGTTTGAAAGTTCCTGTGTGTTTTTAGCGGCGATGGCTGCACTATACCGTCATTTTTCAAAGTAGTTTGATGACCTCCAAAATGCGTCTACAAACTCCGAACGAGCTCGTTTTCGTCGTGACACCAGTCGAAGAAATTGCGTTAAGGCGACCGTATCCTTCCACTACATGGTATTTATGTAGTGGGTTTCCCGGAGCAGCTGCAAGTAACATCGTGGCTCTGTGGTAGGACACCTGCTTGACACGCGAAAAGCCCGGCCTCGATCCTCAATGGGACTGAAAAATCTCTTCTGAATTTTATTTGCTTCTTTCTCAATTTTTTGCTCTCACACGATTTTTCGCTCACAACCAACGGTTCCGATGCTGCCGGCGGAATTTCTGCGACATGGGTTGTCAAACGCTGTCGATTAATTATAGTGCACAATTTGCGGTAGCCGCTTGCATGTCACCGCTGCTGATGACATAGGGATCATATACAGATTGTCTGTATATTAACTCTATGGCCGATCACAACGCGCACGCCCCGCGTCGCCAGAGCAAGACCGTACTGCAGCGCCACTAGTTCTCGTGACCGCCACGCGGCCCGCCTCAACGGCGGAGCTTTCAAATTGAGTTATTTTAGCAACGTTATTAAAACTGCGTTATACATTTCTATCAGAGCATGTTCTCTAAATATCACGAGACTGAGTACATTCGTTTAAAAGAAAAAAATTCAATTTAATCGTAAAACCAAAGCGATGAACCGGATAGCATGAAATATGAATGTTATACGAAGTAACTAGAGCAGCAATCTTATTTTGGATGAAACTATGCGTCGGTTAAATGCAATGTAAGGGGTTAAAGCAGATCGCGTAAAAGGCTACACGAGCTGACTACTAGTGTCGGTCGAGGTGGCATGCCCACAAACGTTCGCGACCATGGGCTATTAATCGCATTTTGCAATTTCTGCCCAAGCGATGCAGGTCTTCCTATCCCTTAGATTCCCCAGCGTCCTGTCACGCTACTTCACCAAACGAAATAAAGGTTGGGAGTTTCATATATGCTTGAGCATTCGTACATGGAAGTCCTCCTGTGCGGAATGATATTATCGCATGCGTTCTACGTGCGGCGGTGAGAGTTGGCGAGTTTGATCTCTGATTCAGCCGCTTTTATCACCAGCGCTAGCATGCTTTTGCTCACTCGTTGAACGTAAGACACGCAAGGCGATGTTTTCATTGTGAACTTTATACGAAAGATGGTGGTGACGTCAAGGGGAGCGAAAAATTCGCAGCATATCTACCGAGTGAATGATGATGAGTGGGGCGAAGATTGGGAGTGTTTCATCGGTAAACCATGAATCATCCATTCATCTGTCTGTCTGTCTGTCTGTCTGTCTGTCTGTCTGTCTGTCTGTCTGTCTGTCTGTCTGTCTGTCTGTCTGTCGGTCGGTCGGTCGGTCGGTCGGTCGGTCGGTCGGTCGGTCGGTCGGTCGGTCGGTCGGTCGGTCGGTCGGTCGGTCGGTCGGTCGGTTGGTCGGTCGGTCGGTCCGTCCGTCCGGGACTAGGGGTGGCTACGATGAGCGCGGACGTGAGAGTCGGTGAGACTAACCCACACACTAAGGACCTTCGCCGCTCATAAACTGCCGAGGTGTTCAAGTAATAGCGATCTCATCAAAAAGTTGAAAGTAAGAAATGGGAAAAACGACAAAGGCATTAGTGAACAAAGAACCATAGCTGCTATACTAGTTGCCCTTAGGAAGGAGAACGTGGATCTGTATTTGCCGTTGATGCGTTGCACAGATACACCCGTGCATGGTCAATCAGGGCTACTCATTGTAGCTCTAGGCGTGGGATATCTATAAGGATGGCGGAATGAAATGTGAAGTCATATATTTAATGAGGAAATATTCAGGCACAATACAGAAGCAGCTCACGCAAGGAAAAGTGAATTTGATAAAACAGGTAAAGTCCTTTGTCGTTCTTTTGTAGGTTGCCGCCGCACTGGTTCAACCATGCTAAATTGCTAACTCGGTAGGCACTGATTCGATGGCTGCTGCAGTCACATATGAATGGAGGTAAAAGGCTAGGCACTTTTTTTCTTGTGCGATGTCAGGGCTTGGTGTTAGAAAAAGTGGTTCGTAGCTAACGACCTTTTGTTCAAGTCATTTCCACGGGCTTTAAGTTCATCTTTGCGTCTGCTGCTTCAACGAGGAGCTTTTTTTTTTAGACGGAAACGCTTGCGCATGGGCACTCAAATGCTAATGACAGCCTGCATTCAGATCTGTGCCCTCAGGCCGCGTTCACACTGAGCACTCCGGCCGCCGAAAGTGCTCCGAATCCGGTTCGGCGGGCCGATAGCTCGCGGACCGATTTTTGCGGCGTCTGCCGCCAAATCAGTCACCGTGGACCAATAGGAGCGCTAGTCAAAGAATTTCAAAAAATGGCGACCGAGCCCCATTCACTTGTTATGCCGTATTGCACGTAACTGAATGTTGAAACCAACGGGAGTTTAACCTACTCTGTGCCTACTTCGCCTCCGTATTTCGTGAAAGAGGTGACCGAGCTTGCTGTTGGCGTGAACGAGCTTGTTGCGGTCTTGCAGAGCAAAACGAAGCCTCCAACGCCGCTGGCGTCGGTGGTTTTTTCTCCCCTTTGTGCCTTACAAGACAGCTACTTGCTAGCAAAGTAAGCAGTACTGTCTTTTATTGCTTCCTGCGTATAGAAGAATCATCGAATACTAGACCGCCGGATAGCGCAGTGGCATTTGCGAACCGTGACAACAACCGGGTGACAGCGAATCCATTTCGCGTTCGCCCGTCGTAGATGGCATATTCGGCGGCACGGGGCGCGTCCGGTGCGAATGACGCTGCGTTTCGGCGCCAGGATATTTTCGGTCGCTGTAGAAAGCGGATGCTTCAGTGTGCACTAGGCGTCAGTGCCATGAAAGGTTGGGGGAAGGGCATCTGAATGCTTTGCTCTGATTCTTTGTGGAATGGCGCGCGTTTACTAGGATATATTCAGTGACTGATTACGAAGCTATAAGAATGAACGGCTCTGGAAATCCTCAGAAAAACGAGCAATAGAGTGGCATCACTTTAATAAATCCTTTTCAATTAAACGGGTACCGACATGAGGGACGGTTGCAATGGCAAGAGGTTAAATTGTGCATCGAGGACGGAACATAAGGGCTGTGTGTAAAAAGCAAGGAAACCACGTGGAGTATTCTTCAGTCTACCATTTTAAGTACAACATGCTAACTCCTAACATTTTGTCGGAGTGTAGCAGAATAACGAGACCTTAGTGCCCATGGGTTCATTTCTCCTTGCACTACGCAGCACGAGGAAAAACTCTATGGGCTCCTCTGTTGAAAGCATGGCAGGCAGGGCGATCACAAGGCCTGGGTAGAAACCTACACGCCCCGACAATGAACTACCTCGGTTAAGAAGGAATGCCTCAGGTAACGCGGCAAGCGTATACCCTTCTTGCTCACTCTCTTTTATTTGCGCTTAAGAAAGGGTTGGTGCTTACACATTGCTCCAGCTACTTTTCTTCTTTCCCGTAATTACCATCTTGAACTTATGAAAATCAGTAGAGGAAAGAAGGGTAAGCTTAAGAGCTAGCTTGTTTTATTCGTTAGAAACAATAATAATTAGAACCAACAGAGAATTATGCCAAGGAATGCATACTGTATATTAGTGATTGTATTGTAATTGTGAAGAAGGAAAAGTAGATGAAAAAGTCATGGTTTCGCCGCAAGGGCGAAGCAATGAATGCAATAGCAACAACTTGGAACGTGACGCTGAGAACGGCAAGCAGATCGAAACGTGCAGCGCGCTACTCACGCACAAATGAGCGTACGAGAACAACACTTACAGTGGTAAAGCAAACTAACAACGTGTATATCTCAATACTTATCGTGCTTTTAAGTAAAAACGACGCACCAAATGTATTCACAGGTACAAATATGAGTGCGAGCTAACCAGTGTCGTCGTTCTTCGAACGCTGTGTCTGAAAAGCGCGCTTTTTTCGCAAACAAAGCCTGTGCAGTGAGTGTAGTGATCTTTGTGCGCCCAGCCACTGAAAGCAATCGTTCCGGTCAAAGGCAAAGCCGCGCGCTTCTCTTTCATCACAAGATAAGTGCGCGGATAAGGCCATATAGCCCCTTCCCTTCGTGTAGCAAAGCACACGTTGGAGATGAGCGTGCCTAGGCGCATCGCGAATAGCTGGGCGCCGACCTTTACGCCGAACGTGTTCATCGCACCACCTTGCTGGTAATGCTGAAAACGCGCTATTTCGCCCGTGGTATATGTAAAGAGCTCGCCGCTTCAACGCTGAAGGAGGTGCTTTTTTGTGGCTCAGGGGCTAACGCCGCACGTTCATGAGCATTCGGACGATCGATTCCGCGCGCCGGAGTCTTTTTTAGGAGTATTTGTTTATTTTTGCGTTTTCATATATATATATATAGAAACGTATACACATACAGTTAACGACGGTGACGCCGAAGCCGGCGACAAAATCCAGCCGAGAGTGTCCATAAAATTGCTATCGCAATAAACTACGACTGCCGTGAGCAGGGACCGAACCTGTGACCTTTGAATAATGCTTTCGGTGCTCTACCAATCGACCCATCATGGCGGTTATCTGCACATCTTCTCTATAGGATATGTATGTTCACTAAACGATGGATGGATGGATGGATGGATGGATGGATGGATATGGCTGTACCCTTTAGGTCGGGTGGTGGCTAGCGCCACCAAGCCCTAATACCTAATGAACCAAAAACTATATTTTTTTCCTTAAAAGGGAGTTTGAGGATTCGTACTTTGCAGTGAAGAGTTTAATTTTCACTCGTGCCTTGACTTTAGCCACCAATCAGATAACCTCCTTCTAGTTAAGTCTACCCGCTTAAAGTTTATTTTGCCCTCTCGGTCCCTAAACCCCAGTGCTTTGAAAAACTCTGCGCCATCATCCTGAACTATAGGGTGAAGCCCTTTACAGAACATTATCAAGTGTTCGGCTGTTTCTTCTTCCTCTCCACACGCCCTGCATACTGTGTTCTACCCCTTCGTATTTGGCCCGATATGTCTTGGTTCGCAGTACTCCCGTCCTGGCCTCAAACAGTAGAGAACTACTCCGAGTATTATCATAGATCCTTTCCTTGGCAATTTCCTGCTTAAAAGTTCGATAGATCTCTAGTGCGGACTTCTTAATCATGCCCAATCTCCACATGTCAGTCTCTGTTTCCTTCACTTTCTTCTTAACCGATAGTTCTTTTTGGTTTGACCACCTGCTGTTTTCTAAGTATTTACCAGTCAACTTCCTGGTTCGCTTCCTCCATTTTGTATCGACATTCTTCATGTACAAGTAGCTGAAAATCTTCCTAGCCCAACGCTCTTCCCCCATTTCTCTCAATCGCTTCTCAAATTTTATCTTGCTGCTAGCTTCCCTGTCCTCAAATGATGTCCATCCCATATCACCTTGTACTCTCTGATTTGGTGTATTCCCGTGAGCTCCTAAAGCAAGCCTACCTATTCCACGTTGCTTAATTTCTAATCTTGCTTGAACTTCTGATCTCATGCACAAGACCGCATTGCCGAACGTCAGCCCAGGAACCATGACCCCTTTCCATATTCCTCTCACAACATCATACCTATTGTAATTCCACAGTGCCCTATTTTTCATGACTGCTGCATTCCTGTTACCTTTAGTCGTCACGTATATTTCGTGTTCCCTCAGATACTCGGTCCCATTGCTTATCCATATGCCCAGATATTTGTATTTATCTGTTATCTCTAGCGTGACCTCCTGTATTCTAAGGAAGTCATCAGTCATCAACGAAGTAGCATCAGTCAGTGCCACCTGTTGCCATTGCGGCGAGTTTGAGACAGTTTTTTTTTTCCTATTGGCGTCACGTAGCACAAGAACTTGTTACGAGCTGGCAGCTGACCAATAATCTTTCGCATACAACCTGAAGGCACGAAGTCTACGAGAACTACACCCTCGCTGGGAATTAAAAAGAAAAAAAAATGGCAGCATATCCACGGGGTGAATGATGAACAGTGGGGCGAAGAATCCGTCCGTTCATTCGTTCTTGCTTCCGTCCGTCCATGCGTCCGTCTGTGTGACCATCCGTGCGTCCATCCGTTCGTCCGTGCATGCGTCTGTTCGTGCTTCCGCATGTCCATCCCTGCGTTCACCATGCATCCGCCCCTGCGTCTGTCCACGTCCATCCGTTCGTGCAGCCATTCCTGCGTCCGTCCATGCATATGTCTGTGTGTCCGTTCGTCCCCCTATTCAACACTCCGAGTTCCACCACCTCACATCTTTTCATCGTATATTCCTCATATAAAAGCACTGCCATCCAGCGGACATTCCATGGACTGAACGACAGGAGGCACACGCACACTTTCTTACGGCTTGCGCTTCGTGTATACTTCCCACCTTTAAGCACTTCGAGTTCATGGTATATACTAGTTCACTATATTCATGGCACTGCGGTCCAACTCTCGCTGAACCTTTCTAAAGGTAAGGAGGTTACACCCGGCGAGTATAACGTAGAAACCCTTTCTTGTCAGATAGTGCTTAATGTTCATGACAATGGCTGCTAATGGGTAATCATAGACTGGAGAATTCGGCTATTAGTTAACGCGCATGCATCGAATTTTTTTATTGTTGAACAACGCAATCACGGTTGAGGAAGTACGGGTAGTGTTACAAGATCTACATCGTAACACGGCACCGGGAGCAGACCACATACAGTTCACCACACTGCGCAACCTAAGTGATGCGGATATCACCCACCTCACCGGTATATTAAACGAAAATGGCGCCAAGGTACGCTTTCCCAAGCGTGGTGACACACCGGTATTTAGTTGATTCCCAAGCCGGGCAAACCAGTTCAGGTTCAAAACCTACATCTTATATCCCTAACCTCCTCCATTGGCAAGCTGATGGAGCATGTACTCTTGCGACGTCTGCAGCCCTTCTTAGAACAGCAATTTTTCTTCGCGAATTCTCAATTCGGATAGCGAGCTCATCTATCGGCCAAAAATGTACTGTTACAGCTACGGGAGGAAGTTTTAGGACCTCCAGCTCGCACCCAAACGAGAACACTCATTGCTTTAAAGTTGAAGAGGTCCTTCGATCATGTTGAACACGACCTCATCCTTCGCCATTTAGCCGAGTCGCATTGTGGAATTCAAATGTATAGCGACATCCGCTCATTTCTTCGGGATCGTACGGTCACCGTGGGAATGGGACTGCATCGGTCTAATATGATCCATTTTACAGGACGTGGGACACCACCGTGCTTCGTTCTTTCCCCTACATTATTTAATATCACACTGGCAGGGCTTACCCGCTTGCTCGACCACATCCACGATGTCGTCCACGCTATTTATGCGGATGGCATCAGTATCTGGACGACAAGGGGCTCTGATGGAGCCATCCAAGACCGACTGCAAAAAGCAGTGGATACTGTCGTTGAGTACGTTAAAAGAGGAGGCTTGCAATGTGCTCCTCAGAAATTAGAGCTCATCGTTATTCGCTCTCTAAGCTGTAGCCCCCCTCTCCCAATTATTGTGGACGTGGATGGCATACCCATACCACATATCCCTCGTACCCGCATCCTTGCACTACATGTTCAAGCGGATGGCAAAGTTAACTACACCGTTGACATTTTATCTCGACAAGTTGACCAAATACGATCCATGATGCGGCGGATTTCAAGTTGGCACTCAGGGCTTAAAGAACAAGACCTGGTGGAGTCCTGTGTGACCAGCCGGCTGACATATCGCTTGCCTTTCCAGCGGTTGACCCAATCGCAACAACCACTTCTAGACGCCATGATCCGCAAAGCGACAAAGCTTGCCTATGGCGTTCCGAACTACACTTCCACACGTCTTCTTCTTGAGTTGGGGACACACAACACACAAAGTGAGCTGCTGAAGGCACATTGGGTCAGTCAGCGCCATCGTCTCCTACTCACCCCTATTGGCCTCAATGTCCTCTCACGCATCGGATATCCCGTCCCTCCACTTTTGAATGAAACCCGCTCCACGCCCTTATCGCTTGCAATACGTAAAATACTAAGTGTTCATCCCTTGCCACGTAACATGAAACCACAGCATGACCAGGGCTGGCGCAAATCCCGCGTACGATAACTAAGCCGTATGCTAGAAGACACCCCGGAATCGCATACTCTTCACACGGACAAAGCCCGAACTCACAAAGGTTACACCTCGGTAGTGTTAGATGGCACCGATTTCCTGAAGAACTCGGCTGCAATGCGTGGGACACATGCCGCTCACAGCGAAATTCTTGGAGTCACTCTAGCGATACGATACGCTATCTGTGTTTGCAGTGAGGTCCACGTATCGACAGACTCGCAACAGGCATGTCGGGCCTTCCTATCAGGACATGACATCCCAAGAGCATCCCACCAAATTTTCAATGTAATTCCACTAACTGAGTCAAACAGTACTTTTCGCATCCACTTACTCTGGACTCCACGTCATGCCTCTCTGCGGGGCGATGAAAGCCCACACGCTGTTGCCCGCGAAATTTCCTTCCGGGCGGCCCGGCAAAGCGAGGAGACCATTTCGGTGTTGGGGGATCCTCTTTTCACTTAAAAAGATATGCTTCGTCCGCACAGGAACGTCCGTCGCACTCAGAGCGCCCCACCGCCATCTTTCTCGTGAGAGGAGGCAGTAGCTTTACGCCAGCTACAGACTAAAGCATTTCTCAATCTATACTATCACTTTATAATCAGCACAACGTTACGCCGTGGAGGTAAATGATGCCGTACATGATTTCCATGTCATGATTATCATGTTTGAAAATCGTTTACCTTCGTGATCTATTCACGTCACGTGATACCGAATTTAGTATATGTGGGGCTATCGAAACGGCCGCGGACACGCTATAAGCGTGTATGTTTGTCATTTTCCTACACAGTTACACATTGACGCTACGTTAACGAAACGTGAGCAATAATAGTCTGACGTCAGGCGCGACCAGCGCGGCCCGACGGCAACAGGTGCTAAATGCAACATGCTGCATTTCGCACCGATGCGGTGCCCTGACAACAATGTATCGCCCTCTTTTCGTGACGTAGGGACGCCGGATGCACTGAAACGCGGATGTGTCAAAGCAATGCAGTGCGGCGCGCGTCTCCGAGTATATGACAGGACCGGCACTTGGCGTGGCCAGGTAGCTCTAGGTAGTTCAATTAGACAAACGGTTGACTTTCAGCAACAGGCTTGCCTTTCAACTGGTGTACCACAGGGATCTATTGTATATCGTCTTTTATTTATTTATTCATAAGTGATTTTACTACTGCTGTTCCGAAATTCCGTGTATTTCAGTACGCAGACGACACTGTTCATTTAACCAAACACGTCTGTTACAATAAAGCAATGTCACTACTACAAGACGGTGTTCCTGAGGCTGCGTCATCGTTCGCTAATGATTGTTTTGTGATTAATCAGAAAAAAATTGAACCAATTTGCTAAAAAATTCATTGAAAGCAATAGTGACAATGGCGCCCCAATTTCTTTGTGCCCGCGAATGCGTTTCCTGTAAGTGTACACCCTTTCAATATGTTGATTCTGTAAAATATGTTGGTGTGTTTGATTATGGCATGTCTTAGTCTGATCGTTATGCTTACACAAGTGGCAATCAACGAAAAATCGCATGGTTACTTTTTAATATTAGATCAGTAGCCCCCACTAGTATTCCGCAGACACTGCGGAATCAAGGTGTCAATGAAGTATATATAAACATCCTAGCAGAAATCTACAGGGTATCAACTGCTACCATAGTGCTTCATAAAGAAAGCAACAGAATACAAATAAAGAAGGATGTAAGGCAGGGGGATACAACCTCCCCAAAGATATTTACCGCGTGCTTACAGGAGGTTTTCAGAAGCCTAGAGTGGGAACAGTTAGGAATAAGAGTTATTGGAGAGTACCTTAGTAACCTGCGCTTCGCCGATGACATTGCATTGCTGAGTAACTCAGGGGACGAATTTCAACTCATGATTATGGAGTTAGACAAGTAGAGCAGACAGGTGGGTCTTAAAATTAATCTGCAGAAAACGAAAGTAATGTACAACAACCTCGGAAAAGAGCAGCGCTTCGAGATAGGTAATAGTGCACTTCAAGTTTTAAAAAACTGTGTCTACTTAGGGCAGGTAATAACCGCGGAGCCGAACCACAAGATTGAAGTAACTAGAAGAATAAGAAAGGGGTGGATCGCGTTTGGCAAGCACTCTCAAATTATGACAGGTAGATTGCCAATATCTCTCAAGAGGAAGGTATATAACAGCTGTATCTTGCCGGAACTTAGCTACGGAGCAGCAACCTGGAAACTTAAAAAGAGGGTTAAGCTTAAATTGAGGACGATGCAGCGAGCAATGGAATGAAAAATGGTAGGTATAACCTTAAGAGACAAGCAGAGAGCAGAGTGGATTAGGGAACAAACGGGGGTTGAGGATATTATAGCTGAAATCAAGAAGAAGGAATGGACATAGGCCGGGCATGTAGCGCGTAGACAGGATAACCGCTGGTCATTAAGGGTAACTAACTGGTTTCCCAGAGAAGGTAAGCGGGTTAGGGGGAGACAAAAGGTTAGGTGGGCAGATGAGATTAAGAAGTTTGCGGTTATAAATTGGCAGCAGCAAGCACAGGACCGGGTTAACTGTCGAAACATAGGAGAGGCCTTTGTCCTGCAGTGGACGTAGTCAGGGTGATGATGATGATGATGATGGTGATGATGATGATGAGGATGCCCACCAATATTGAAGCGACCATTATGCTTGCTCTTGCGTACAGTGTCCTGCATTATGACATCACATTATTCGCTCTCTGTTCTTACCGATGTCAGTGTAGGGTTGATAATACTAGGAGAACGTGTTTAAATTCATTGTTTACAATTTTATTTTAATAGGCAATGCAAGTTTATTTTCTTTACTTTGCCTGTCATCTTTCAAAGCGTCATTTATTCAAACTGTGGTATTTTACGGCACTTCTGAAACTCTGAGTTCAAAAAAGAATGCATTGCCCTTCGTATCCTGAGAATCCCTTCGTATTGCCCTTCGTATCCTAACTCCCCGCTTTTCTGTACCATATGTCAAAACAAGGTATGCCAAAGCTATTACAATGGTTTAGGTTCCTGCTGTTTTTAATGACCTCCCCTGACAGTGTTTTTTTGTGTAACGACAAAACACAATTTACGAAATGCCCTGAAATTCCTTTTTTGCTGCACAATTATCGCATGACTATCATTCTACCCTCTTTTATGCCGGGTATAATCTGTTGAAACGTTGTTCAATTCTTATCTCAACATTCTCCTGTTCATGTAGTATTGCTTCCGTTAGTTTGATGCTTGTATTATAGTGTGTTGAACTGTAACGTAAAAGAGGTACACGTCTTCTTTCCTTGATCATTTTACGTAACAAGCTTTTTAATATGTATGTCATCTCTCGTTTGCCGATATGCAGTGTCTAGTCATCCAAGGCACGACCTGGCTTCCACAAGCCTATTATCTATGTTGTACTCCCGATGACAACAACAACAACAACAACAACAACAAAAACAACAGTATTATGAATATTATTATTATAATCGTTCAGTATTATTATTTTTATTATTATTATTATTATTATTATTATTATTATTATTATTATTATTATTATTATTATTATTATTATTATTATTATTATTATTATTATTATTATTATTGAAACCACAAGCAGCGAGCTTAGCAAAGGTGTCACCAATGTGAACGAGGAATATTACTATGGGTATTAGACCAACCACACGTTTTAGAGCAGCGCATGATTTCATTGGTGGCTGAGTACTAGCGAAAGTGTCTCTGAAGTGCCAGAACAGGAGATAGGTACAAATAAATAAATATAAGTATTCGGCTTGAGCGGAAATACAATGTAAGACTTCGCACTGAAAACATGTGTTCTACTTAGAAGTGTTGCAGCTTGGGCTAGTTGGTATGACATGACGATAGTTATAGCGGGAGAACAAAACGACGACACAGAGATGTCCCTCGTGTCCTTCGTGTCTCTGTGTCGTCGTTTTGTTCTCGCGCTATAACTATCGTGATGTGTTCCACGCTGTTTCAATAAAAAATAACTACAATAATGTTTTATAGTGTGAGGAGCCCCCATCATATATGTAATATTTCTTGGCAAAAGTGTAGAATCGCACCTGCATCGTACATTCGACTTGTACGATGATAATTACTGAGCCTATGCCGCAACCCTACGACTGGAGTGCCTCGATGCCCGCTCCTTCTGCGACAAGTGCTCCCGTAGCAGCCATGTTTTCTATGCGGAGACTCTAGTTGAGTGTTTCGGTGTAGGTTACTTCTAAATACCTAATTGACTTGACCTGTAGTGCGACATCTTGTTGGTGCGCTAGTGAAATTTGCACTGGGACATTTCGTGCGAAAACTATGATTGCACTTCTGTTAATATTGATTGATAAGTTATATCATCTAGCAACGTTTCTAGACAATTCATGTATGTCTGCAGAATTAGGTAAAGTGTGTGAATGTCCGCCGACGCAGCAAAAAATGTGATGTCATCGGCATACACACAGACCTGTACATTTTGCTGTATGGAATTACACAGTAGTACATTAAATAATAAGGATGATAGTACTGACCCCTGCGGTAGACCCCCTGTTTGCCTATATTTTGAAAAGTTGACACGAGACTCCGAGCAGCAAAATTTTCTATAGTTTAAGAAAGCATGGATCCAGGCCACAAAGTGTTAAGGCAGTAGTGAATTCTGAAGCGAATTTTATAGTTTCACATGCTCCACGCTATCATAAGCTTTCGTAATATCTAATGTTACCACAGCGGAATATTGCTTCTGATATTGAGCAAGTTGAATTCTACTTTCGAGATAAACGTGCGCACACCAAAGAAAGCAACCACGTCTGAATTCAATTTGATATGGGCTCAGTGTAATTTTTTTTCGAGATCCTGTGATCTACACGAATATATAAACTTCTTTCGATGACGAAGTGCCGGTGTGGCAGAATGCCGAGTGTTTGAGTTGCAAGAGTTTTTGTGAATAACTTTCATTTCGCCTGTCAAGCGCGGTCTCCTGCATGTGTGCGATGAAGGTAGAGCCCTACGGAAGACTACCAGACACCGGAATGACCGCGGGTGTTGCTCCCAGGAAGCGCTACAGCTCCAAGAGCGGCACTGACAGTGATGACACCGAACCCTACAACGTCAGCAGTGATGAATGAGGGAACGACAACTTTGAGCTCGTAAGAAACCACAAGGGAAAGAGACGATTTCTGAGCACGTCAGCCATTTAGAGTGTGCCCACTATGCTATCTTCGCGGAATACCGAGGTATCAACCATCCTTTTCATGCCAGTTCTCGCTAGAGACAACATGAGACGCTTTAACCGGCAAGCCGTGTCTGTACAGCTAGAGGCACTGGTGCCGATTGAAGTAAAGGAAGTAAGAGTGAATAGCCGCAAGAACATCCTAGCGATTGACGTCAATCGTGTGACTGCGCTTGACAGATTGCGTGAAGTAACGGAACTTAGTGGGATGAAAGTCCGCTCTCATATACCGCTGGGCAAAGAAGTGAGCACTGGGGTGATATATGATGCCACCGAAGCCATTGCCAACTCAGACCTACCAGCCTTGATTAGGCCGGCTTCTAAAGAAACCATTATTACAAGTATATGTCGCATCGGGACATCACGATGCATAAGAATTACATTTAAGGGCGAATCACTTCCATCACACGCAAAAGTGGGCCACTTTCGACACGCAGTTCGCTCTTTTATACCGAAACCACTTCAGTGCTGGAAGTGCATGAAGTTAGGTCACGTAAGTGGTGTGTGCACGAACCCTGCTATCTGTTCCTGATGAACTGGGCACCACAACAAGGACACGTGCCAGGCCACGACTCTGAAGAGCTCAAACCGCAATGGGCCACATGATGCCTCTTCGAAGGACTCTCCTTTTATTCGAAAGGAGCTTACAATACTGAAGAAAAGGGCCAGAGATGACATCTTATACCGAGAAGCAGCTGCATCCATTACGCGACGACGATCCCGTCGCCGGCGCTGCACCAGAGCCACCAAAACCTCGTCGCCTCGCGAAGCACGTCCAAAACCACTTCCACCTCCTCCACTCTGGCCAAGAACAAAGGCGCTTCTGCTAGCAATGAAGCTGACGCTTCATCCTTATTACCCAGTCATAACGCAGCCGTTTTAAAGGAAAATGATGACTCTACCAGCAATACAGGTGACGCTTGGCCCGAACTCCCAAAGATACCTGCGCCTGATGAGAGGAATCAGACTTCGACAGTGAGGGACACTTCATCGGTACCTCATAACTTGACGGACGAAGGACAGCATTTTCATGGTTAGCACCCTGTTCAATGCTGTGCACGTGCTGCTGAGCAAGATGCAGACACCGACAGCTCAAAGCGTGTTTCAACTGCTTGACACCGTTAGTCCAGTTCTCGCAAGCCTTCAGAAGTCTGCTGCTTGAGAACACAAGTGGCACCATCCTGGCTTCACTATCGGCAAGATCTTGGGTGCATGTAACCACGCGTACAAGTTAATGCAACAAATGTGCTCAATTGATTAAGACACGGATGTGACTCACCGTCTGTGATGTTAAGCACATAATTGCCGTTTTGTCGATGGCATGAGTGACATTTTTCTTCTTCTCTCTCTCTAACTTTTATTCACCTTACCATCTCCCCAGTGCCTTCTAGCCTATAAGGCTCAGCCTTGGTTACCCTTTCTGAATTTCTTTCATCCTTATTCTCTTCTCTCTCTTTCGACAAGTTTTACTATAAATTGGATGTAACTGCAGTGGGCCTTATATTATCTAAGATCAACCCAGCGCCCTGCTTTTTGTTAAATATTAGAATCACTTTTGCCATATCTCCAGCCGCGTGGAATCCCAGAACTTCTAATTAAACGATTAACAACTTGAAGTAGGCCAAGTGGGTAAATGTTATGTTCTGATTTTACGACGGACGTCGTCATTCCATTGAAACAAGGAGCAGAATGGGGTAGTGTTTTTTTTGCTACATTTGCTAGTCGTGCAGCTCTGACTTCTTCAAAATCCTCACCCATATGGGGGACTTGGCTTGACTTAAGAGAACAATCTTGAAGCGACTTTTTAGGCCCTGAGCAATATCTTCCTTCAGTTGACCTGGTGATGATACTATGGAATCCACTTTTTTCGGTACCAGAGAAAGTTTCTTGTTTTTCAGAAAGCAAAATAGTGCTTCTCTATTGACGGGCTTTGAAAGGAACTCAGATCGTTCGTTGTCGAATTTGTCCTTCGCATTAGCAACAGTTCTGTTTAAAATAGCGACCACATACTTCTACTGCAGGTTGGTAGAAGGCTTAATGCTTTCAATAGTGAATTGAGAAATATTCTACGAGTATTTTAAAATGTCGCTCATTCTGATGGCGTCTGGTTCCCTTTCATATGTTCGCTTAGATAAAGCGCCTCGTAATTATTTCTGAAATGTACTGAAGTTTACATGCGTAACCGCTGATCTAATCCTGGAGGTTACTGGACATACTCGAACAATATAGGCATATGGTCGCTACGTGTGGCTCAGTTAATCGCAAATCATGATGAGGTGGACAGGTTAGCGTTCAATCTTTTTTCACTCTCCTCACTTCTTCTTCTTCTTCTTCCTAGTCTGACATGTAGTTACGTAACAAGATTTCTATTTTGAAATCATGAAACGCAATATTAATTCGAATCTGAGGAAACACTGCAAGAAAGCCATGGTCATTCCATGCATGTTAAGTATCTTCTTGTTTAAGGGCTTTCTGCAGGCCAGGTTTTTCGGAGAGTCCATTTTCTCGCAAGAGATTTCATAGCTGCGTCAGGATGTCTGCGGCATTTTTCTCGATGAGCTTTGGCTTTGGAGTGTCGTGGTCGAGGACATCGTCGGCTATAAAATCATTTTCACCTTCAGCAGATTTCGACTGGCTCATAATAAATTTATGTGCACCCGGTCACTTGCACTTTAAGTTCAGCTTCGTCCGCGTAGTAGTGATATTTCTATCTTTTGAAAGGCTCTGACAATCATGTCATCGCTAGTGTTTCCGATATCGGTAAACGGTCGCTGATTATGATAAGCTTCCTGTTGCATCTTGAAATGAACAAGAACTTTTTGTAGGTTGGTTTCTATATTAGAGGACGTGTTGCCAGGGCTTCTACTGGCTGATTTGAAGCCGAAACATTGCTTCGAGTTTTGTTTCGTCCTTCTCTTGCGCTTTAGAACAACGTCGGTTGACATGGCCTAATATTCAAACGAACTAGGCAAATTTCCGCAAGCGCTGGCTCAGGTAGTGAGCTTGCGATTTTAGACGAAGCGAAAATACTGCGAGTGTTCCGAGCTGTTCGAGAACAAGAGGAAGAAGAAGAAGAAGAAGATGATGATGATGATGATGGTGATGATGGGCTGCATGTATGACTCACATCTACTCCGGCAGATTGGCCATAAAAGGAATAAATAAATAGAAGGAATGACGTAATAATGGTATATCAAATCATTAAAGATCTCTAAAGAAACTAATTTACTGACTTAGAGATAAGGAATGGCACAATTTTTTTGTTTTTCTTAGATTTTGGTTCTTGCACGCTATGTGGCCGTACTGGCGTCGACAAAAGTACTGAATATTTTGAGAGTTAAAACTCGATTTAACGAAGGGAGGAGGATGCTCGCATTATTTCGTTCAATTGGTAAGTTCATAAAAACGAGAATGAGATACTTCTGGTCCTTCGAAGTTTAAAATTGTAACGTAGCGTCATCCGAAAGTTTTCGCGGTGTTTTGTTTGCCTCTAATAAACCATTCCGTGCGTGAAAGGTCAGCGGGGGCAGCACGAGCAGGAATTATTGTAATGTAAGGGTGACACAGGCGAGGTAGATGGTCAGGTGAAGCAATCACAAGCTGCTTACATTCCCGAGCAGGGTTAATAGACGCCGCTGATGGGAGAGCAGGCAGAGCAAGAAAGTTCCAAGGAGAAGAACAGTGTCATCGGACGCATGAACCATTAAACGACGAAAGCAAACGCCTTGTTTCGTGAGAGCATTTGCAAGGACAACAAACAAACAGTGTGACACGGAGCAACGCTGACGAAGGCTGAGATGGCTTTTCCGAGATGAAACTGCTTCTTTGACTGAACTTGTGGCCGGTAATCAGAAAGTCAGATTGTATACGGCGATATACACTGTCACTATTGGCACTGAGAGGGGCGAACAGAGCGTCGGCTGTCTATCAACTGACAAGCAGTCATGTGCATTTATACATCTGCCGTCGAATATTCCAGCGTTATCGCTAGCAGCCATGTATGTTCCAGAACAATATGTAACATTCGCATTGTGCACGTGATTGCATCGGAAAGTTCCAAGATTATCTCGGTGGTTCTTAGTTCATTGGCGTGGTTTACGCAAGGCAGTACTCTAACGGGTAATGGAGTGATAACAGAACTTGGTAAAGGAGTGTGGCAATTGTCCAGCCCCATTCGATACGTAAAAGCGCTACCAACTGTTACGTGAAGGGTCGTCAGCGTAAAGTTAGGGTCGTGACTAAAGTGTATGGATGTTGTAAGTAGGTATTGTTGCAATGCGCGTCCAAAGAAAAGCCATCTGTAGGGATATTCGAAAAGAATCAGAACATTTAGGCTAATTTATCTGTGAAGAGACTTCGTCAAAACGAGATGATTGATTGATTGATATGTGGGGTTCAACGTCCCAAAACCACCATATGATTATGAGAGACTCTGTAGTGGAGGGCTCCAGAAATTTCGACCACCTGGGGTTCTTTAACGTGCACCCAAATCTGAGCATACGGGCCTACAACATTTCCGCCTCCATCGGAAATGCAGCCGCCGCAGCCGGGATTCGAACCCGCGACCTCCGGGTCAGCAGCCGAGTACCTTAGCCAATAGACCGCCGCGGCGGGGCGCGTCAAAACGAGTACAGTGCCACGACCCATTCGTCAATCAAAGTCAGTTATCGACAACATCGAAGACTATAGGTACCTGTTGGAAAATGAAAATTTCTGAATTAGACAAGCAAATTGTGAAGTCTGCTTTTAAAAAAATAAAATCGAGTTTTGACTGCGTTAGCTTCTTTAGTGCTTTCTTCGCAGACATGCGAAAAATGACCATGAATAGAAGCCTTCTATAGTGCCTTTATGAGTCACGTGTAATCTTTCTGACGACGTCTTTTCGCCGTTGTTTCCCTTCAACTTCAAGAAAATGAACGTGCGCGTTAGGCTAATTCCCGATGATTCGCCTTGAGATGCTTGAGTAGTGATCCTGCACAGACACCGGCTTTTATTAAAAGGGTGATGAACCACTCGTCAGGCTTCGCAGCCAGTGGGTGTTTTAACTGTCGTTTTTTTCCTCGTTTCTTCATAACAAGAATGTTGCGTTTCGTACTTTGAATTCTGGTCATGTCTGAGTTTTTGAGATCATTGCTTTTTCGCATATATCACTACCCTCCTTCTAGAACACGCTATATCGGAAAACTTGGCGAATATGTGGACAGTCCACTTGCATTTGCACTAAAGTATACTACCTACCTATATGACTTGCTGAGACCCGGACTGCATATGTAACGTTTATTACACTGTTAAGAACGTGGGCAGTCAGCACTGCAAACACCGCTGACATTATGATCCTTTTCCTTAGTATAGTGTGAACCTCTGGCAGTGTTCTGCGGTAGAATTCTTGACTATGTGTAATTGTGATTTTTATTACTCGCACCCATCGGGATATTTCTTCCCCCGCCAACGACACCAATGCTGACAGTGAATTTTATTCGACACAGGCTCCGCAACACAGTCATGGCAAAAGTTCCAGTGCCCATTTTTCGCCGTTCTTCTGTTGACATAGACAGTGACGCACATGCACATTCCACAGTCCGTGGTTATCGGGTATGTGCCACACGTGTTCGCGGGATGATGATGATGACGATGATCCCTATAATATTGGCGCACACCCACAAAGGGGGATCGGGCTAAGAACCGGACGGCAGGATCGACAAGAAGTGAAATGTTTGCGGGAAGATCTATCTATCTATCTATCTATCTATCTATCTATCTATCTATCTATCTATCTATCTATCTATCTATCTATCTATCTATCTATCTATCTATCTATCTATCTATCTATCTATCTATCTATCTATCTATCTATCTATCTATCTATCTATCTATCTATCTATCTATCTATCTATCTATCTATTATCTATCTATCTATCTATCTATCTATCTATCTATCTATCTATCTATCTATCTATCTATCTATCTATCTATCTATACACTTACGTTTGGGTGCTCTCGTAGTCACCCCTAACTTGGCGTGGACCAAAATTAGCATGGGAGGGTAAGATGGTTTGGCGAATATGACTCCCTGGTCAAGACATGATAACGTTATAATCCCGTCACGTACGTCGTCAAACAATTTCCGCCAGACAGTGGCCACAGGGGATGGGCACTTAGTATCTACTCAGGAACGACGAGAACACACAAGGGCAATTTTAACGCGTGACCGTTAAGAAATCCCCGCCACGGTGGTCTAGTGGCCAAGGTACTCGGGTGCTGACCCGCAGGTCGCGCGATCTATTCCCTGCTGCGGCGATTGCATTTTCGATGGAGGCGAAAATGCTGTAGGCCCGTGTGCTCATATTTGGGTGCAAGTTAAAGAACCACATGTGGTCGAAATTTCCGGAGCCTTCTACGGCGTCTCTCATATTCATAAGGTGATTTTGTGACGTTAAACCCCACATATTAATCCTACCTATCAGCGTTAAGAAATACTCGACATCGGTAGCGTAAACCTCACGAATGCAAAGAAATATGTGGGTCCCAACAGGAATCGTACCCAAGCATTCTGCGGGGCAATAAAGCGTTTTTACACAGAGCTACGCCAGGTCTCAGAATTACTTTTCAAATGAGGCTAACCTTCATGAAATGTCAATAGTGGTTGCAGTGCTGCCTGTCCAAATTTATAAACATTAAATATTTACTCCTTTGATACAGCCGTCACGTCGGGTCGACGTCTATTGGGTTCAGTTGCCATGCTCTGGAGTCGATATTTGCAGCAGTGTCCAGGGCCAGTATCGTTGCGAGCATGAGCGCTTCATACCAGCTTCAGGTGTGGCCAATACGCACGTTCCAGTTGGCATCGTTGCGCAAGAGCAAACAACTGGTTATATAATTATCAACTCTTCAACTTATGTCTGCACGTACAACATTTGTACTTATATTTAGCGTTATTTTATGACATGTCGCTCAATAAAAACTTGGAACGCGATCACTTTCCCTCCACATGCTTCGCATAATGTCAATTCCCAGGTGCGTGGTGAACTGTCTAACCTCCCTGTCCTTCCTCATTTATTCCTCCTCTTCCTCCTCTTCCTCCCAGGTGCGTGTAATCTGCCGAATTTTTGGTGTGCAGCTTCTTAAGCTTACACCGACTGTTTAATATTGTCACGGCAATCACTTCAAGCCTGTACGGCTCACATGGTGTCTTGTATGGAGGACTTTATCTAGTGTCGAGAATTGAAAGTGAGAAGAAGTTTGCTGCCCAAATAATTTCTATTCCTATATTAGCCACTTTTTTTCCATCTGTCCCGGTGCATAGTCTGACCACTAACGGTATTCGTGAGTGCAACTCGTGCTTAAGTTATTAGCGACAAAAAAAGTGCTAAAAGAAAACCTTCAGTGATCTCTCGGAAAATAAGCCGCATGTTACCTATTTCTTTTTTTTTCGCACTAGCTACGATACACATCGGGAATTAAGCTCTTATCCTGATTACCCGAAGAGGCAGATGTTACTGACGCGGGAGTCGGTAATGGTCGCGTAGTTAACGTAAGTTAAGACTTCCCTATTTAACTGTTCACTGATTTACACCAACACATGTTGGCATACCAGTAAGTAAACCAGAAAAAGCAGACGGATGTAAAGAAAGAAAGATAGCTGTATTTACATTAGGAGAAATAAAAAATAACAGAGTTCAAGTGAAATGCGACAGAAGACTTGCAGTGCGATGAACTGAACTGCTATCACGTCCTGATGTATGCCATCGTTAAAGAACAGCATCTTCATCATCAGTGCAGTTGTAGTACACAAACATGCACAAGTAATCATAGATGACTTCAAATAGTGGGGAGTAGTCTGAGAACGCCGTGATCCTGCCATGCATGTGAAGATTCATCTGAACTTGGGAAATACTAAAGGCTTTCCGCAGGTCATGCTCTTCAGAGGGATCATTCTCCCGCAAAAAAATCTCGTAGCTGTGTCATGATGTCTACAGCACCTTGCTTGGTGAGCTTCGACCTTCGAGTCTCGTGATCGAAGACTTCGTCGGCTTTGAGCTCATCTTCTTCTTCTGCTGACTTCGACAAGCTGATAATGGATTTACCTGCACCCAGTCGCTTGCACTTGCTGTTTGACATCGTCCGCGAATTGGTGGTGTTCTTTTCTATCGAGTGGCACTTGGAATCAAGTCCTTGACTTGCGTTCCGAACCTCGGTAGATTGTCGCTTACCGTGGTGAGATTCCTGTTGCATCCGGAAATTAACAAGAAGCTCTAGCAGGTCGGTTGCCATGTCGGAAGGCTTGCTGTCTGGGCCGCAGCTGTTCGATTCAAAGCCGAATGGTTGCTTCGGCTTCAGTTTTGTCCCCCTCTTGCGCTTGGGAACAATAACGGTTGAAATGACCTGAATGTGATCGGGTTTGGACGAACTAGGTGAGCTTCCTGGAGCGCTGGTTCTAGCAGCTGGCTTCCGATCGTAGACGAAGCGAAGATAACACGAGCGTCGCGAGCAGTTCGAGAGCAGATTCGATTCCTTTAATAAATGGTTCATACCCACTGTGGTGTATTGGCCAAGAAAGCGTAGCGTATTTTTTATTTCTATGAGCACTAAAACAGTGTTAATGAATGAATTAAGATAAAAAGATTGTAAGAAAAATCATAGAGAGAGAGAGAGAAAGGGAGACGAAACAAGAAAGTGAAATTCTGAGATTTTGAGATGACCAGACGGCGGCGTTTTTTTCACCCAACCATTCAGAATCTATGTGTTGAAACACGTATTAATGTTAAGCAACAGTATTTACTAGAGTAGAGCTTTACAGTGGGATACGTTTGATTGCCTGGAAAAAAATTGAAAACCAAATCAATTACATCCCTGAAGCAATGTAACAAAACAGAGGCACCAAAGCTGAGCACAGTTTCTATCGTCAAACTGATATTTATCTCCAAAAATAAAATAGCTGCAATTTCTTTTGAATTAAAGAGTATCGGTGACGTGATAAAAACTGATCTTCAATGGTTTCTATTTCTCCGCAGATTGCACAGAGGGGTGACACCACCTGACCAGCTCTGTGTAGATATAGATTCAGAGGGAGGGCATGACATCGAAATCTAGTAATCAAAACTTCGATTTCTCTGGTCTTACTCCAATCAGGTTGCCATGGAGACTTGAGGTGGTTACATTGTTACGAGAAGGAGACCAACTCGGAAGGGTAGGCGCAGACACCACTGCACGTAGTAATATTATGTCCATGTAGTTATATTTTCTGTCATATGTGTGCGAATTGCTGATTTCTATATGTGATCGCAGTTATCTATTCTACTTCTGGAAGTACGGACATTATTGAGCTATAAAGTTTTGCTTGTGCTACACACTCGGTCAGCTCATTCAATCGTAATCCGCAGTGACCTTCGCGACCCTCAGTAACTTTAGGTGCTTCAACTGCGGCGGTTCTAAACCTCGGAATGTCCCTAGAGTTCCAGAGTTTGCAGAAGCTGTAAAGGCTGCGCACACTGAAAAGGATCTGTCCCTATGATGCACTGTTTCAATTTGACGAAATATTTCGAAGGGCCAATATAACCGCCCCGAGCTCAGTTAAAAAAACTGGAGTTAAAATTGGGGTACTCTTAAGCTTCGCCTTTAAGAGTTGAACTCGATAGCAAAATCCGGCCCCTAGTTCGCCCTTCAATCAGGGCAGGGCTATCCACACAAGACGCATTGAAGCTTATCAAACACCAGGTCATCGACAACGAAACGAGAGACGTGAGAGCCATTCTGTGCCTAGATCTAGAAAAAGCGTTTGACAACATCCACCACTCATTCATACTCGAAGCAATTTCCAAACTTGGTCTGGGGAAAGCCTTCTATGACTACGTATGGTCCTTTCATACAGATTGGAAAGCCGTGATGAAGATTGCAGATATCGAGACCGCAGCAATCGAACTAGAAGCAAGGGGCCCGCCGCAAGGGGCAGTGATTTCACCAATGCTGTCCAACATTGCCATTATTGGACTTTCAAAGAAATTATCGAGCATTGAAGGATTGAAGCACAGCATCTACGCAGATGACATTACCATCTGGTGCACAGGTGGAAGCGAGGGGCAGATTGAGAGCGCCCTGCAAGAGGCGATTGACACCGTAGAAGAGTACCTTCGTCCTTCTGGGCTCAAGTGCTCCTCGAGTAAGTCAGAACTTTTACTGTATAGGAATGCACGCCGGGGACCGAAACCCAGGGGATGGAAGCCGTTAAACCAGATAGACATCCACCTCCGTACAAATCAAGGGGATTCTATCCAGAGGGTTGACTCCATCAAAGTCCTGGGCATGCTGATAGAGTCTACCGGCACCAACAGCAAATCTATAGCCAAGTTAACTTGGAAAACAGACAGTGCGGTGCACCTCATACGCAGAGTGGCCAACAAAAGAAATGGGATCAAGGAAGACAACCTCATCAGGTTGATGCATGCGTTTGTTCTAAGCCACTTCACGTACGAGGCAGCAATGCACAACTGGTCAAGAGCAGAGTCCGAGACACTGAATGTGCTCCTCAGGAAAGTTATCAAGAAGGTCCTGGGCCTACCCATACATACCAGCACCGAGCGTCTGCTTGAGCTTGGCATTCACAACACGCTTGAAGAAATAGCAGAAGCCCAAGAGAGAGCACAGTTTGCAAGTTTATCTACAACAAGGTCGAGGAGAATGATCCTGCAGGAGCTGGGCCAACACCCAATGGCAATCAGGCACAATTACAATGATATCCCCGACAACATCAGGGAGAATATCACGGTGTCTCCTATACCAAGAAACATGCATCCAGAACACAACGCCGGAAGAAGAGTAGCGAGGGCCAGGTCTATACTTTGTCAAGTCTCGAACGAGGAACGAGGGGTCGTATTTGTTGACGCGGCTTCCTACACCAATGGGAAAGCGTTTGTGGCAGTGGTGGTCGATGGGGCTGGCCATGTCGTCAACTCAGCGACGGTCAAGACGAAAGACCCAATCATTGCGGAACAAGTGGCCATCACCTTAGCACTCAAGATGGATAGCATTGAAGTCGTCTACAGTGATTCCATGGCAGCACTACGGGCCAAGGGGACGGTCTCTGAGCAAACGCTGAGAATACTGCAAGGCAAGAACATAACGCATCATCTTCTGAGTTGGTTCCCAGCTCACCTTGGGCAAATCAACGATTCCCCTCCCAATCTCAATGAAGCAGCACACGAGGCGGCGCGAGAACTCTCACCCCGCGCCTCCTCGGGGATGCGTTCTACCGGTGAAGGGGATAACCGGGAAATTCTTACAACATATAACGAGCTCACTAAACATTTCTACCTGTCTAGAAGGATTTTCCCTCCACCTCACAAAAATCTAACCCGGCCCCAAGCACTTACATTAAGGCTTTTGCAAACGCGGATGTACCCTACTTTGAAAATGTTACACATCATGTACCCTGACCTATACCCATGTAATCTTTGTCCAAGTTGTGGGGAAATAGCTTCATTAGAACACATGCTCTGGCAGTGCACCGAATTTCCTCATATATCGAACATCACCTCTGCCAGATGGGAGGCGGCAATCCGCAGCTCATCCTTGGCAGATCATCTCTGGGCTGTCCACCAAGCCCACGAGGCGGCTGAGGAGCTTGCCATCTCAGTCCCCACGTGGGAGCTGCCCGCAGCACAGTGATCTGTTTTGGAGGACCAAATAAAAGTTTATCCAATCCAATCCAATCGCCCTTCAAGTGCGCACGTGCGCACACACACACACACACACACACACACACACGCACACACACACACACACACACACACGCGCGCGCGAGCGCACACACACACACACGCGCGCGCGAGCGCACACACACAGTAGATTGTACCAGCGCGCGCGCGCAAATCGTACATGTACTTTTTTGATCTAAAGCAAGAGTCCCGAATCTTCCAACATATACGCCGTGCGCTTGCTATCTTCAAGGCCATAAAGAGTCTCATAATGCCTCACAGATGCCAGCACATCATTTAGCGTTTGCTGTTTGCTTGATCAACAAGTCTGGAAAGGCATGATATGTTTTCTGCTATATAGACATAGTTGTCCATTTTCAGAGCTGTTTGAAAGTTCATGTGTGTTTTTAGCGGCGATGGCTCCACTATACTGTCATTTTTCAAAGTAGTTTGATGGTGTGATGGTTACAGAGACGTTCATCACTATGTTTGTTGATAGCGGACGAGAAAGGATTAACATGAACTTTTTATTTCATGGCATGAGTGGAACGGCTGACGGCGCACGGATACGCTACTGTGTGCAGCGCCGTTGAGTCGGACATCGCGGCCAACCCAGCAGTCAGGGTCGCAACTCCGGAGGTCCAGGATCAGGCCACAGCTCACGAGGACCACACCCGGTAGGCCTCGCCCACGAACCTGCTCCCGGCCACTGCACCCAGGCAGGAGCCGTTCGGCAGGCCCCGTCCTTGAACCTTGTACAGGCCGACTGATTCGACCTCGAACGGACACACCGGAGCTCGACCTGGCCGACACGTATGGGTTTCACGTCCGGCTCAGGAACGCTGCCAGGAACTAGTCCTCTCGAGCGGCGCACCGCTTTCTCTGCCTTCCTGGCCTCAACCCACCAGCTCTCTTTTCCGCACGTTCCTTCTTCTTGGCCAGGGCACCGCCTGGTACCCTCGGGTGCACACTGCAGCTCATGAGCTCGTAGCCCACGTCCGAGTCTGGCGCATCACTCGGCACCACTCGGCGATCCTAGATTCATCCAGCAACTTCCCTGGCACCTGGATCCTCGGCCACCCTGGACCTCGCCCGGTTCCGTGCTCCTCTGAGCGCACTCCCGCGTCTCGCCCGGCAGACCATCTCGCTCGTCCCTTGCCGAAGTGCGACGTTCTGGTGACACCAGCGCTTGATGGCATGGGTGCGGCTACGGAGCAGTCAACCCGCATCGGAGACGCGATGCTCCATGCGGGGAATGGCCAGCCCGTCAAGCGAAGAGCGTGCGCCGAGACGCGATGCTCGACGCAACCGTGACCATTAGCCAGGCCACGTTCATCGCTGTGTCGAACGGCTGACCGTGGAGACGCCTCGCCGAGATCCGCGATGCCCTCGGCAAGGAAGAGAACAGCAGGCCAGGCCGCGCCCCGAGATGCAGTACTCGTGCCGGCAATGCCGCCCCAGCTGGTGGTTGGACGGCAGCAGCGTGGACGGCCGCGTTCCCTGGCCGGAACCTGGCTCGCCTGCGCCCGACGCTTCGGCCCGCTGTCTCCCGTCTGCCGCTGCTCCGGCTCGTCCCCAGCCACACAGCCTACTGCCACGTAATGGTCGCACGTGGCCCAATTGTGGCACGCCAACTCTATGGGCCACCACAGGTCATCAGCTGATTCGCTGACACTCACGCGCACATTACACGCGCCTTGCCCCGCACTTCCGTCGTTGTTTTCTTCACTCATCACAGATGGCCTCCAAAATGCGCCTACAAACTCCGAATAAGCTCGTTTTCGTCGTGACACCAGTCAAAGAAAATGCGTTAAGGCGACCATATCCTTCCACTACATGGTATTTATGTAGTGGGTTTCCCAAAGCAGCTGCAAGTAAGATCGTGACTTTGTGGTAGGACACCTGCTTGACATGCGAAAAGCACGGGCTCGATCATCAATGGGACTGAAAAATCTATGCTGAATTTCATTTGCTTGTTTCTCAATATTTCGCTCTCAGACGATTTTTCGCTCACAAGAAACGGTGCCGATGGTGACAGCGAATTTTCTGCGACACGAGCGGTCAAACACTATCGATTCATTATAGTGCACAATTTGCGGTAGCCACTTGCATGTCACCGCTGCTGATGACATAGGTATTATATACAGACTGTCTGTATATTAACTGTATGGCCGATCACAACACGCACGCCCCACGTCGACAGAGCAAGACCGTACTGCAGCGCCACTTGTTCTCGTGACCACCACGCGGCTCGCCTCAACGGCGGAGCTTTCAAGCTGAGTTCATTTTAGTAACGTTAATAAAACTGAGTTATACATTTCTATCAGAACATGTTCTCTAAATATCACGAGACTGAGAGCATTCGTTTAAAAAAGAAATTTCAATTTAGTTGTAAAATCAAAGCGATGAACCCGATAGCATGAAATATGAATGTTATACGAAGTAACTAGAGCAGCAATATTCTTTTGGATGAAACTATTTGTAGGTTAAATGGAATGTAAGGGGTGAAAGCAGATCGCGTAAAAGGCTACACGAGCTGACTACTAGTGTCTGTCGAGGTGGCGTGCCCACAAACGTTCGCGACCATGGGCTATTAATCGAATTTTGCAATTTCTGCTCAAGCGATGCAGGTCTTCCTATCCCTTAGATTCCCCAGCGTCCTGTCACGCTGCTTCACCAAACGAAATAAAGGTGGGGAGTTTCATATATGCTTGAGCATTCGTATATGGAAGTCCTCCTGTGTGGAATGATATTATCGCATGCGTTCAACATGCCGCGGTGAGAGTGGGCGTGTTTGATCTCCGATTCAGCCGCTTTTATCACCAGCGCTAGCATGCTTTTGCTCACACTTTGAACGTAAGACACGCAAGGCGATGTTTTCATTCTGAACTTTATACGAAGTATGGTGGTGACGTCAAGGGGAGGGAAAAATTCACAGCATATCTACGGAGTGAATGATGATGAGTGGGGCGAAGATTGGGAGTGTTTCATCGGTAAACCATGAATCATCCATTCATCTGTCTGTCTGTCTGTCTGTCTGTCTGTCTGTCTGTCTGTCTGTCTGTCGGTCGGTCGGTCCGTCCGTCTGGGACTAGGGGTGGCTACGATGAACGCTGACATGAGAGCCGGTGAGACTAACCCACACACTAAGGACCTTCGCTCTCATAAACTGCCGAGGTGTTCAAGTAATAGCGATCTCATGAAAAAGTTGAAAGTGAGAAATGGGAAAAACGACATTAGTGAAACAAAGAACCATAGCTGCTATACTAGTATCCTTTTAGGGAGGAGAACGTGGATCTGTATTTGCCATTGATGCGTTGCACAGATACACCCGTGGTCAATCAGGGCTACTCATTGTAGCTCTAGACGTGAGATATCTATAAAAATGGCAGAATGAAAGGTGAGGTCATATATTTAAAAAGGAAATATTCAGGCACAATACAGAATAGGTCACGCAAGGCAAAGTGAATTTTAAAAAACAGGTAAAGTCCTTTGTGGTTCTTTTGTACATTGTCGCCGCACTAGTTCAACCATGCTAAACTGCTAACTCGGTAGGCGCTGATTCATGGCTGCTGCAGTCACAATTGAATGGAGGTAAAAGGCTAGGCACTTTTTTCCTGTGCGATGTCAGTGCATGGTGTGCTTAGAAAAAGTCGTTCGTAGCTAATGACCTTTTGTTCAAGTCCTTTCCACGGGCTTTAAGTTCATCTTTGCGTCTGCTGCTTCAACAAGGAGCTTTTTTTTTACACGGAAACGCTTGCGCACCTACTAATGCTAATACTACTAATGCTAATGCTACTAATGCTACTAGCACTCAACTGCTAATGACAGCCTGCATTCAGATCTGTGCCCTCAGGCCGCGTTCACACTGAGCATTCCGGCTGCCGAAAGTGCTCCGAATACGGTTCGGCGGGCCGATAGCTCGCGGACTGATTTTGGCGGCGTCTGCCGCCAAATCAGTCACCGTGGACCAATAGAAGCGCTAGTCAAGGAATTTCGAAAAATGGCGACCGAGCCCTACCTTGATAAATCGTGCGGACAGTGGTGTCAAGGAACCTCGCCCGAGTCGGTAGCGTGAAGGGCGCTCGCGGCTGGCGCAGCCACCCAGCGAAGGGCGGGCCGGCCGGGCCGGCGCGATGTGACGTCGTCGACGTCACGTCACGTGACGCGCAGGCCTGAAAAGCTTCCGGGGGTGACGGCACTAGGCGTCAGTGCCATGAAAGATTGGGGGAGGGGCATCTGAATGCTTTGCTCTGATTCTTTGTGGAATGGCGCGCGTTTACTAGGAAGTCTTCAGTGACTGATTACGAAGCTATAAAAATGAACGGCTCTGGAAATTCTCAGAAAAACGAGCTATAGAGTGGCATCACTTTAATAAATACTTTTCAATTAAACGCGTACCGACATGAGGGACGATTGCAATGGCAAGAGGTTAAATTGTGCATCGAGGATGGAACATAAGGGCGGTGTGTAAAAAGCAAGGAAACCACCTAGAGTATTCTTCAGTCTACTATTTTAAGTACAACTTGCGAATTCCTAACATTTTGTCAGAGTATAGCAGAATAGCGAGACCTTAGTGCTTATGGGTTCATTTCTGTTTTCACTGCGCAGCACGAGGAAAAACTCTATTGGCTCCTCTGTTGAAAGCATGGCAGGCAGGGCCATCACAAGGCCTGGGTAGAAACCTACACGCCCTGACAATGAACTACCTTTGGTAAGAAGGAATGCCTCAGGTCACGCAGCAAGCGTAGCCTTCTTGTTCACTCTCTTTTATTTGCGCTTAAGAAAGGGTTGGTGCCTACACATTGCTCCAGCTACTTTTCTTCTTTCCCGTAATTACCATCTTGAACTTATGAAGATCAGTAGAGGAAAGAAGGGTAAGCTTAGGAGCTAGCTTGTTTTATTCGTTAGAAACAATATTAATTGGAACCAATAGAGAATTATGCCAAGGAACGCATACTGTATATTATTGATTGTATTGTAATAGTGAAGAAGGAAAAGTAGATGAAAAAGTCATGGTTTCGCCGCAAGGGCGAAGCAATGAATGCAATAGCAACAACTTGGAATGTGACGCTGAGAACGGCAAGCAGATCGAAACGTGCAGTGCGCTGCTCACGCACAAATGACGCACGAAAACAACACATACAGTAGTAGAGCAAACTAACAACGTTTACAGTCTCAATACTTATCGTCGCTTTTAAGTAAAAACGACGCACCAAATGTTATCACAAGTACTAATATGAGTGCGAGCTAACCAGTGTCGTCGTTGTTAGAACGCTGTGTTTGAAAAGCGCGCTCTTTTCGCAAACAAAGCTTGTGCAGCGAACGTAGTGATCTTTGTGCGCCCAGTCACTGAACGCAATCGTTCCGGTCAAAGGCTAAGACGCGCACTTTCTTTCAACACACGATAAGTGCGCGGATAAGGCCATATAGCCCCATCCCTCCGTGTAGCAACTCACGCGTCGGAGATGAGCTCGCATCGGCGCATCGCGATTACCTGGGCGCCGACCTTTACGCCGAACGTTTTCATCGCACCACCTTGCTGGTAATGCTGAAAACACGCTATTTCGCCCGTGGTAGATGTAAATAGCTCGCCGTTTCAACGTTGAAGGAGGTGCTTTTTTGTGGCTCAAGGGATAACGCCACACGTTCATGAAAGTTTGGACGGTCGATTCCGCGCGCCGGAATCTTTTAGGGGTGAAGCTCCTTATAGCGGCACCCGTTCGTCCCTCGTAGCCGTTGTAGTGTGTATCAAGCATAACGTTTTGACCTCAAAGGTTGTGCCGGCGAGAGATTTCTTCTTTGCGTTGTTGAAGAATAAAATATAGTGCTCAATGTACATGCCAATGGCTGCTAAGGGGGAATGAGAGACAGGAGCATTCGTCTTTTAGATAACTCGCAGGCTGCGGTCTTCATTAGCAGCCATTAGCCTGTACATTGAGCATGATCCGACAAGAAAGGGCTGCTACGTTATACTCTCTGGGTGTAACCCCCTTAGTTTTAGAAAGGTTTATTGAGCGTTGAGCCGCAGAGCCATGAATACATAGAACTAATATGAACCATGAACTTGAGGTTGCTAAAGGTGGGAAGTAGACCCGAAGCGCAAGCCGTAAGAAAGTGTGCGTGTGCCACCTCTCGTTTAGTCCTTGGAATGTCCGCTGGATAGCAGTGCTTCAATATGAAGAATATATGATGAAAAATACGAGATGGCGGTACTTGGAGTGTTGAATGGACGAACGGACACACATACAGATACATGGATGGACGCATGAACGGATGCAGGGGCGAATGCATGGACGAACGCAGGGACGGCCGCACGAACAGACGCACGCACGGCCGGGCGGATGGATGCATAGACGGTCACACAGACGGACGCATGGACGGACGGAAGCAAGAACGAATGGACGGACGGATGCATCGCCCCACTCTCCATCATTCACTCCGTGGATATGCTGCCAACTTTTTTTATCCGGTGCGATAACTGGTGCATGTAAGGAATCACCACGACCTTGTCGCGTTTGCCTTTGTCCCTGCGATCAGCACTCTCTTGACTTGTGAACTTTTTCTTCTTTTTCATACTTTCTGCCACATAAACTAGAAGTGAATCCGGATAGCCAGCTTCTTTTAGACGATCCACTTGTTTCTGTAAGCTTGCGTTCATAATACGAGAACAGGATATGTCGAGGGCCTTAGTGAAGCAAGGCTTCATTATACCTCTTTCGACCAGCCCAATGTATGCCGATTTAAAAGGGAAGAGCGGTTTCTTAGCCCTAGTCCCATACATCCAGAGCGTGGTTTGCGCTAAACATGAGTTTCAAGTCTAAGAAGCGAATGGAATTGTTTGTTGGCACTTAGTGTGTCAGACGAGTGGATTTATGTACTCACTGAAAACATCTAATACATTTGATGAAACCTCACCTATGTTAGCTGATTCATACTTGAAAACTACCAGGTGGTCATCGACGAACCTGGAAATCCTCACGACATGGTCACAGTTCGATCTTCTTCTTTGCGAGTTATATCTCACCGAATTTCGCATGAGTATGAAGTGTGAGAAGGAGATTAAGACAAGCAAAGAACATCGAAAATTGAATTCTTCTCACTAGTCCTAGTGTGCCATGATATAATAAACATGCATATCCAGTGAATTGTGTTGGTTTATCTGATGCTGTATGTTATATGGGCATATCCAAGGTGTGGGGAACCAAAAATTTTATCTCTAGATATTGCTTCGGCAAGGCAGAAAACTAAAAAAATAGAAGGTGGTGGTGTGGACGCCCGTTTTTTGTCCTGCAAAATTTTCCAATTTTGTGGTGAAAGTTAACGCAAAATACTTATGTTGGTCCGAAAGATTTGCTGTTTTTAATATGCATCGCTGTCAATTACATTCATGCTTTCCTTACGCTGTCCTAAAAAAGTTATGAAAAATAATTTTTTTATTTTCGTGTTTGGCGCGTTTCGTCCTTTACACAAAAGCTTAAAAAAGTGCGGAGTGTAGAGTGTCATCCTTCAAACATTTCAGCGAAAAAATTTCGTTAACTAGAAATAAGGAAGAAAAAAACTAGTTGAAGAGGTGACTTTTACAGCGAGAGCTGTTATCGCATCCCAACCATAGTGGGTTGGATGTCCGCCGCCATCTGTATGCACTACCATGTGAAATATAAAAAGAAATAACGAGAGAACATTTCTAGAAACTTCGGCCACTTTTACTAACTATCATCAACCGGGAATAAGCCCCTCTAACTGCAGGAAAGGATACCTGTCCGCAACTTCGCTTCCAAAGATGATGTGCTGCGTCAATCTGAGTGACAGCTACTACCGGTGTTGCGCGTTTTCTCCTTTTCCACCCACCACATAACTAGCCAGTTATAAGCAGACAATCTGTACTAACAATATGAATATAGCAGACTAATTCTCTAAGGACAAAGTCTGCTAAGTAACTTTTCATTGATTTGTCATCGTATACTGAACATATCTTAGTAACATTATGGCGCGCAAACAGTGGATGGGAGAACAGAAAGCTATATATAGGAGACAAACAAGTGGAAAATACCTGTTTTGAATTATTTACTAGCCTGCTTGGCCACGCCGAATTTCCATTCTGCCTTCTTTCGCATGACTGTCACGTGCGATTAACTGATTTCGCTTCATCCTCTGCGTTTGCGACTGCTCAAGCAGAGATAGCAGGGTGTAATATAAAAGTTGGAAATCCTGACTGACTCAACGCTGAGCGCTGACATTTCACGCGTTTTATGAAGAAATAGGATGTGAGGAGGTGACACCAGTTATAGGAAGGGTAGTAAAGGTGAGAAAAAAACTAATGCTTCATGCTTGAACACGGTGTATTTTGGCGGCCCTTTAAAAGACAAAATATTGTCCTGGGGTCAAGGCGTTGCCCGAGGGCAGCAGTCTGTTTCTTCAAGGTGAAAATTTTTGTCTGGTCGAACCTGTGCCTGGGCACTGGAAAGTCAAAACACAGCAAGCAATGCACTGATATCAACGAAAAGAGTGCCATGGTCATCGATAAACTGACCAACGGCCAAGAGGCTCGCTTGTACACATGTTTCATCGAAGATTCCAGCGTTATAGCTGTAGCGGCCACGTAAGTTCCAATGATCGTGTTGTCGTCGTAATCTCACCGGAAGGTTCTAAAATTCTCTGGATATTTCCAATTCATTCAGACACGCGTTGTGTAATGATGATTAATACGTAGAATTTACTTTCGCAAAACCACCATATGATTATGAGAAACGCCGTAGTGGAAGAGAGAGGGAGAGAAATTAAGATACAACGAAAGTCAGGGAGGTTAACCAGACGTGCATCCAGTTTGCTACCGCGCACTGGGAAAGAAAGAAAGGGGACGAAAGAGGTTGGAGAGACATAAGAAGGTACACACAATCACGAGCACACTCGGGGGAGCACATACAGTCTACAGGTGGTCACTCAGGTTTGTTTTCTCTAAGTAAAGTAGGAGTGATTTAGTCGCTTTCTGCGCAACTGAGGAAGCTGCCCAAGGTCCCAGAATCTTCTGTCCACAGAATGGTCTAGAGTCAGGTTGATTCAAAACCATCCGGAGCTGGAATCGCTGTGTGTCGTAGCAAGCGCAGCTGCCCAGGACGTGTTCAATGGTCTCTTCAGCTCCGCAGTAGTCGCATGTAGAAGTTTCTGCCATACCAATATGGAAAGAGTACACCTTTGTGAATGCAACATCCAACCAAAGGCGGCATAACAGTGTCGCATCGGAGCGGGAAAGTTGTGATGGTAGCTGTATCTTGAGCGAAGGATCCACTTCATATAGGTGACACCTTTGGAAGCTGGTAGACGACCAGAACGCGCTTGTAAAATTTCGAGCCAGCAGGTAAAGTAGTATTGCTGCATCGGTCCTTGATAGAGGAATCGGGACCACACGGGTTCTTTCATGGGATGAGCGGGCTGCATTATCAGCTATTTGATTCCCGGTAATACCGATATGTCCAGGCGGCCATTGATATATAGTATCATGCCCTCGTGCTAGAGCTTCATGATGGCAATGTCTTATTTCATGTACCAATTGTTCATGATTCCTCCTACGGATGGCAGACTGCAAACTCTGAAGTGCTACCTTCGAATCACAGAATATGACCCATTTTGCTGGACGCTCTTGAGCGAGATATTGTAGAGCAGCCCTTATAGCAGCAAGCTGTGATGCCGTAGATGTAGTCATATGCGACAACTTAAATTTGATTGTCATTGCTGCAGCCGGAATTACAGTGGCACCTGATAAGCTGCTGGACGAGACGGACCCATCAGTGTATATCTGCGTTCGGTCCGAGTATAACTCATGTAATAATAGCAGTGTTGCTTGCTTCAATGCTACTCTGGAGTGATAGCTTTTCTTTTTGATACCCGAAATTTCTGGACGTACTTGCGGCTGGTCGAGGCACGACAAAGGACATGCATTTCTCAGAGCTGGCGTATATCCTGATGAAATGCTGTTTAGGTGCTTTGCTATCACGTCCGAAAACGTAGCACGTGGTCTTTCGGAGGGTAGAAGGGCCAAGTGGTGGTCGGGGACACGGCTAGTATGTCGAATGTGCGCTCTGAGGCAATCCACAACTCTATATGTCCTGACCAGATGATCTTGGGCAAGCACAATTGTGGCATAAGTAGAAGCGGATCGGTGCATTCCTAGGCAGATACGCAGCGTCTGACTCTGCAAACTCTCAAATGGATGAGTATTAGATTTGCAAGTGTTAGTCAGTACCGGCAAGCTGTAGCGCAATAGACCTAGAAATAGGGCCCTGTATAGCTGTAGCATGGAGGCCGCAAAAGTTCCCCATGCTTTCCCACACATGAATTTCATTATATGCGTTATTGATAGCAGTCTTTTCTTCAGGAACACACAATGTGGGCTCCACGAAAGACTTCTGTTGATTATTATGCCCAGGAAATGATCCGTCCGTGCATACTTGACAATCTGCCCATTGATGTATACAGGATATGGCGTCATTGGTTTGCGTGTAAACGCCATCAACGCGCACTTCACAGTTGATATAGTCAGGCCTTGTTTCTGAAGGTAGGCTGCTGTGAGAGTTGCTGCCCGCTGTATTCGTGCAAGCACCTGAGGGCGAGTAACTGCAGCACTCCAGAGGCAAATATCATCTGCGTATATGGATAGGCACACCGACTTTGGCAGAACCTCCACCAGACCGATGAGGGCTACATTGAACAATGTGGGGCTTAAAACACCTCACTGAGGTACTCCGCAGTAGGTGTAATGTTCAGTAGTTTTACTCTCATCTGTTTGCACAAAAAAAAAACCCTGCCACTTATATATTCTTTTATTCATTGAAACAGTCGTTCACCAATGCCCATTGCTGCTAGAGAAGTGAGGATGACATCGTGAGATACATTATCAGTGGAACGCTCCGAAAATTTCAACCACCTGGGATTCTTCAACCAGCACCCAAATCTTAGCACACAGGTCTACAGCATTGCCCCGTTGCGGTGGCCCAGTGGCTAAGGTACTCGGCTGCTGACTCGCAGGTCCACGGTATTAAATCCGGCGGTGGCGGCTGCATTTTTGATGGCGGCGAAAAGGCTGTAGGCCCGTGTGCTCAGAACTGGGTGCACGTGAAAGAACCCCACGTGGTCGAAATTTCTGGAGACCTCCACTGCGGCGTCTCTCATAATCATATAGTGGTTTCGGGACGTTAAACCCCACATATCATTACTACGGCATTTTCTCCTCCATTACAAATGCAGCGGCCGTAACCGGTATTCGATCCCGCGACCTGCGGGTCAGCAGCCGAGTACTTTAGCCACTAGACCACCGCAGCGAGGCGCGTTGTGCAAGGTAACAATTACATTGTAATAGGACGTTGACATTAAAATAGAAAAAAGAGGAGCACGTGTGACAATATTCAAATGAATAAAACAACAGATTTTTGCATTCGTTACAGGTTGATAATGTTCTCTAATAGAATACTCTAATGAACGAAGAGCCCTAAGGAATGGGTCGAGGCGTGAGCGGCGAAAAAAATTAACACACACAATAATCACAAAACTAGCTCTACTATCCTGTTTGGCGGTGCAGTCAAAGAAAACAGCACCATACATGCTCGATACCTGTTGTTTACAATCGTAGATGGTGAAAAGTCCGCTATATTGAGACATCGTAGACGTAGCCGCTACAACATCGTAAACATCGTAAACGTAGCCGCTACAACAGACATTTCTCATTCGTGTGGGACTGCTTTGTGCTGACACTCAAACTGAGGAAGATATAACTAGCTTACATATGGTGCGCTGCAACAAGTGAGAACGTATAGGAAAATGTTCCGCTACAAATACCTGGAGCCCCTATACCAGGCCATTATTATGTGGTTGTCCAAAGTGGTTTTGGTTAAAGATTAGTCACGCACGCCAAATTTAGGGGGAAGTTATGTGTACTGGTGGGAACAAGTACAAAATAGCGTATTTTGGGGAACCCTTGGGTTGGTTGCATGTGGATTTGTCATTTCTTTGCATTGAACAGGTCCCGTGCCGTGGCACTAGGGACAAATTCTTAGCTTCTTCAGTTGACAAGCTAGCATGGCGGAGTGGTTGAATAGGTAAATATTCTTCATTAGGGGCACGTGAAATTTTCACTCAGTCAATCAAATCATCAATACTACGGTTCGAGCAGACGAAATATGCAGAAAGTAAAAAATATAAATGAAGCATAGAAGTTTCAAACTTGTACAGAGACTGATGACGTACGCACGCAGTAAAGAGCCTGACGTACTCTCAGCTTTTCGCCCATATGTAAGCTCCTCCATTCCTTATAATGCAGATACTCTCCTCATTTGTGGCATATAACTTACCTTCTCCTCCAATGCAAACAGCTTTTGGTACGCCACGTGAATCAACAAGCAGAACACCGCGCGAACGCTTGCTGGACGCCACTCGCTTCAAATGCATGTGCACGCACTGTAGTCGCAGCCATATGGCGCGCAAGATTTATCGAGTTCGTTGCAGCATTTGTCATGTAGAGCACTGACGCTAATGAGATGGACAGTGGTTGTGAGAGTGTGGAGCGCACTCAGAATCAATTTAGACGTCTTCTCGACTACGTAATGCACTTCCGTTTATAAGGATGAAGCATAGGCAGCATATATACCCAGTACTCGCCAAATATCCTCAACATGGATTCGCACTCAGACGAGAAAAATGCTGAGAATCTACGTGGTGTGATCTGCTAGCTATATTTAGTAGGTCACCGAAAATTTTTCGCAAAAAAATAACGTCACCAGGACCCCTGCGATCCGCCTCCATGCGCAGAGTCCCAGTTTCTCCCTTCTATGCTTCATTAGAATTTTCACTTTGTTTCAGATATTTTGCGTACGCCATGGCTCTGACAACACATCCTGTTTGTTTCTGTACCGTGATAAGCATTCTGTTTCCGAGACCCTACCTAATTAATATAAGAGTGCATACAACAGGGATGACAAAAATTTTTTCAGCGAATGGTCCCGCAGTTACCTTCTCGCTTCAGTAATTTCTCATTGCTTCAACACTCCATTGTCACCTGACCTTCTCTCGACTGCGTCAGGTGTCTTATCACTACCGACTTGCGCGATCATCCACTCTAGCGATGATAATAGGCAGCTGTGGCGTTACATGCATTTTATATATTTTATAATTCGCCCGATATACCAAATATTCTGCTGAAAGGACGTACTTCCTCACGTCCGACTGATGGCCATTTCTAATGCACCTACCATGGCTGTTGCGAAATACATCATTTATTCTGCTTGTCATCATAATCGAAATATACACTATATGGAAGATTATAGTCAGTGAATTACACAGAGTTCATACGGCAAGACGCCTATCTACGAAAAATAAGTTATAAAAGATTCATCACCTGAAGAACTGCCAGCGGGATAAAGTGGCTATGGCGTGCTCCCCCTTTAACCGCATATGGGGCGCATCTTACATTGGCTGCATCATAGCGGCACCCTGCTATAGTTGGAAGCATTACTAGAATTCGAAGTAGACACTAACTAAAAAGCTAATCATTTAGCTGTGCAATTACTGTCCTGAAATTTTCTTACTCCTATTAGGAGACCAATGATTGAAATGTTGGATTTCACGTCCCAAAACCACCATATGATTATCAGAGACGCCGTAGTGGAGGGCTCCGGCATTTTCGACCACCTGGGGTTCTTTAACGCGCACCCAAATCTGAGCACACGGGTCTACAGCATTTCTGCCTCCTTCGAAAATGAAGCCACCGCAGCCGGGATTCGATCCCGCGTCCTGCGGTCAGCAGCGGAGTACCTTAACCACTATACCACCACGGCGGGGCTTATTAAAATACCAGCCACTGGAGAAAAATCAACTGTGAAAGTAGCCACCAAATATTTTAATTTTCTGATTGTTGACGGATTTCGGACACACTTCTTCAAACACCCGGTATATGCGTAAGGCATTCGTCTATGTGTGGGCTAATATCCATGGTGCACGTATTTGCCATAAGTATTGAAAATAGACCGCTATTTCTCACTGGTCAGCTAAAAAAAGCTGCAGTTCGCACAAATTTTCGGATTCAGTGTTATGCAAAGTATGCGGACAGAAGGTGACTGTAATTCATTATGAAGCAAAGCATTACGAAGTGACGCCTGAGATGTGTACAAATGTTGCACGCACAAACATTGGTTGAATAGACACATCTGGTTTATGTAACTAGTTTTTAGCAGTTGCTAACGATGTCAAAAAATAAAATGAGTATTACCAACACCAGAAGCGGTTTCAGCCTATTTCATAGATTCGGAAACATTTATTTACTGTTGGTTGTAGAATCTCAGTTAAGGAGGCAGGATAGCAGCCAAATTCAACACAACACTTTTGAAACACCTCGTCGAGTCAATAACTTGAGCAAACAGCGTGTTCTGACTTCTTTCATTAGTGGTGTTGTATCAGAGGCTGTTTAACATCTCGTATTTGGCCTATTCAAGACGCTGGGCCGGTTTCTTGGCTGCTTGGTCGACGTCCATCTGGTACGACAGGTAATTCCTTGGCCGGTGCCGGTAAAGGCGACAACTTCCATAAAGAACGCATGCTACAACCTCGTAACAACTGGAATCAGTGCATGCTTGAGAGAAAGGCATTAACAAGATGAAACAGGAATGCAGGGCACGCACAAGAAACAGGTATGTGATGTGCTGCTCGTCCAAGATGAAAATGAGGAAGTGAATCTGCAAACTGGAGGCGCAGTATTAAACACGCATGGGGTGTTCATCTGCCTTCCTTCAAATGTAGCTTCTGCCTTCCCCCAAAAGTAGATTCACAGCAATGCATATCAATGTTACATGAGTGAAATGCCGCCTTATTAACAGGATAAGCATTGAGCAAGGGGAAAAAGAAAGAAAAATAGACACCAAATTTCAAAGCGTGTGGTATTCCCCACTCACGAGAAATAACTTCGATAAACGGCGAGTTTGTTCCGAAAAGTAAACTTCGAAAAGAACAAAACAACACCATCCAAATTGTAAAAAAAATCAACTCCGTCAACAGGAAACGCTAACTCTAATGTACAAGGTGGGACTATGTTGCACTGTCATGCTTGAATAGCCAAGTGCTCACGACGCTCACCTTTGGATCATGAGTATGTGGGTTCCGATCTTCTTTCAGCAATCGGTTTTTTCAACAATTTTTCTCTCTATTTTTTCCCCGCTCTCTCTTTTTTTTTTCTCCCTGTACTCGTCCTCTCCCCAGCAAAGTCATTCCATTGAACGCGATATAAATCAACCACGTGTTCTCACAGCGAAGCAGAAGAGGAAGAAGAAGAAGGAAAGGTTGAATCGACCACGTCTCATTTCATTATCACGTTGAAGAGCCATTTCACAAGTATAACGCGAACAAGCAGACGAGACACGTCAAGCACCCAGAATAAGAGATGCGCCGTAAATGAAACGTCAGGAGGAGGTGGGAGGCAGTGCGGCCTCCCATCTCCTCCCATATTCATGGCCTTTCCGCAAATGTCAGACAGATTCAGATTTCAATTCAGAATAAAGTGAGGCAGACACAGTGGGTGAATGAAGCTTAAACGAGCTTCCGCTGAAAGAGCGGACTGGAGAACCAGTACATCTAACGCAAACATATTAAAGCAATCACCAATGAATGATCAAACATTTTTCACGCGTACACATTTTCTAGGCAACATGCTTACAAAGCTTCCAGTGAAGCGCGCGTGGGTAGCATTATGAAAGAGATGTTTAACGGTTAAAAAAAGCGTAAATAAAAGCTGCAATAAAACGTTGTCACAACGTAGCGCCAAGACCTCTACCGAGGTGTTTTTGTTCCTCCTTTGTTATATGAATGCTTTAATGATGCCGCCAGGTTGGTGGTTCTTATTTATATGGTACTTTATGGCTTACACCCCGTAGAGTATAGGAAAGAACGAGTTCATGTGACCATGGCGAACGCACCTGCTGCTCAGTTCCGGTGCTTCTGCCCCGCCGTGGTGGTCTAGTGGCTAAGGTACTCGGCTACTGACCCGCAGGTCGCGGGTTCGAATCCCGGCTGCCGCGGCTGCATTTCCGATGGAGGCGGAAATGTTGTAGGCCCGTGTGCTCAGATTTGGGTGCACGTTAAAGAACCCCAGGTGGTCGAAATTTCCGGAGCCCTCCACTACGGCGTCTCTCATAATCATATGGTGGTTTCGGGACGTTAAACCCCACATATCAATCAGTTCCGGTGCTTCTGAAATGCATTGAAAGAACCCGCAAGCTTGAATGTTTTACGTGTGGCTATTATAATTTGGTTGAATGAATGTGGAGCTGCTGCGCAAATATTTCGGAGCACGGAACATGCTGCCAGCTCTAAAAGACGGGTGGCAATTAGCGCGAAGGCTTCTAATTATTTACGTATGGAAACGGCTCGCGGCAGCGGCATTTTAATTTTACTTCGTAAGATAGTGAGAACTTTCGAGGCAGTTTGTTTCTCCTTTGTCTTCGCTTCACAGCAAATTCCGGGATAATGGCAATAATTAGGCTGTTGACGCAGTCTAATTCAGCGCGTTTTTGCTGGAATGATTAGGAAACTAAACCATTACAGCCAGCCAGGTAAAGGTGCATTGCATGCGGTGTTATTCTGCAAGAAGTAATAAGAAGCTTATGAATGGAAAAGTTTGAGGCGTGTGTTTTTTTTGCGAAAACGGCTCTGAACTACATATACATAACCCTGCACCGTAGGGTGAACTTGTACAGCTGAGCTAAGACAAGCTCACGTGGCATTGAAAAGCAAATTATGTTATGATGTGTGTGTGTGTGCGTGTGTGTGCGTGTGCGCGCTTCCACATGTCACTCGCAGTAACCCTTCAGAGAAAGATTGCCCTGGATATGTGTGGTTTCTCGATTCTCAGAATATAACTTTTTATTCGTTTTGGTTTGGTTTTGCAGCAGAGCTTGGTTGCTGCACAGGAATCCCCGAGTTTGGTGAAACTCGAGATCTTTCCGAGATCAGGTGACACCCTTTTTGAAAGAGCTATAAATATAGAAGAGGTAAAACTTTTACCTCGGCTGCACGCTGCGTTCGATTGGTTTACTATAAAGCGTGGCGGTCCCGTTAAGTGCAGTCGGAATAGTTCAGTGGTGTGTTTAAATTAAAGGCAACCTCTTGAACTTGTTTGTCACTTCACTAATTGTAGAAGTGCAGTCATAAAGTTACATCGTTCATCCATACATGCAAGAAAAGTATCAGTGTAAAAAATTTTACTAACGTAGTTTTTGAAAGCCTCGGGTTGTTCAATTTATTTTCACGCATTTGATGCTTCCACTGAGTATTCCTTGTAAGAATCAATACCGTGGCCTCTGAGAGTAGCTCCGGTCGAGCGCCTTACAACAGCGCGTGGCCTGGGCTATCCGTAGAGACCACGTGTAATAACAACATGGGTGAGCTGCTACATCTTAGCGCGTTTCTCGACCGATGCGCGCTCTTTTCACCATAGTCGGCTTGCTGCACAAGCACTTGCGCCCGGCTGATTAGGTAAGTATATGGGCGGTACAGCTAGATGTGCAAGTAAAGACATACATTGCCAAGCGAAAGCGTTCTAAGACAAAGATAGCCTAAGCCACATCTTCGTAGGATCAAGGTAACTTACATGACGTAATTAAGAGCGCACTTACTAGAACTAAGCTAAAAGAGACTTCAATACCAAAATAGTGTAATTTCGCTTCCATTAGTTAGAATGACGTTAATTAGCTTGATACTAATCAAGGGTGGACTGATTACATACGTGGCAAAAAATTAGGCACGCGAAAAGTTTCAACTGCTTCACCTTAGTGGTGTAAAACCTGAAGGCACTGCAGTGATTGTAAGCCTTCTTTGTGTCCCTTCATTTACACTTCCTTTCTTCCTCCGATCACTTTTTGTCCTCGTTTTCAGCTTTTGTGTTTTCTTTCTCTTTTGCACTGTTTACTTCTATTTTTCGTCATAGCTTTTTTCTTTCATTCTGTTTATCGCTAGCTTTCTACTTAAATGTATTCAGTTCCGACAGCTGCGTTTGTTCATTCAAGTTATATATATATATAAAAAAATCTTGGTTGTAGTCAGCTGGGACAGCATGTATAACGACATATAAGGGCGTGCCGCCTTTCGAGAGATTTGGAATAAAACATAGTGCTTCTCTATGACCGCGTTTTTCTCTGACGCTGCGATATAATAGTACCGTCCTCACGCAGTCTCCAAACGATGAAGTATGATAAAGGAAAGTCAAGAGACAATATATAAAAAGGGCTTCCTTAATGTCGAGCATGGGCTTCGTGTCGCCACCAACTGTCGCCAAAAGGCACGCGTGAGTGAAGGCGGATGCGTGGCTTCGATCAACAGAGCAATGAAAGGGGCGTGAATTCTTTCCCTTCATTATGTTGAACTCAACAGAGCAATGAAAGGGGCGTGAATTCTTTCCCTTTATTATGTTGAACTCTATGAGCACGTGGCTTTAATTTGCCGTGCCGTGTTTGGCCTCACATAAGGAGTCACCATTTTTGCCAGGGCCTCGGTATTAAACGTGTAGCTGCGAGTCTCCCCTTTAATTGAAAGCCGCACACACACACACACACACACACACACACACACACACACACACACACACACACACACACACACACACACACACACACACGCACGCACGCACACACACACGCACGCACACACACACACACGCACTCTGCCTTGGGGTGCTTACTTTCTGTAATGTATGCCCGGCATTGGCTTTGGGTGATACTTCCACTCAAGAATAACCCTAATGTTTTACTCCGGGTATAATAATAGGGGTGTTATAAAGGGCTTTTCAAGAAATGCGTCCAATAGTATTTAAACCTCAGCTAAACTAATTATTTGCTCGCCGTGTTAACAGTTGCTTTTTCTGTAGAAGCAGATATCTTAACAGGGTTGTATACATCGTTTAGAACAGTAATTAGTAAAGTTATTTATTTACCCTAATTATTAGTGATCTTAAGAAGTTAATTCAAGGGAAGAATTGAAGAGATTCATGCGAAGAACCAGCTGCGACTTGCAGAATTCGGAATGACGGCCTCGTGTATTAACAAGCAATATAATGAATTTCTCCTAAATTCTGCAGGGAAGCCGAAACCAGATTGCCAATGAGCGCAACAAGCAGACGACTACAATGACGTCACTGTTCAAAACAGATGGTTACAGGGCTGCAGTTCTTCCCTTTTCGTGAACGTATGTGCGTCATGCATGCTCTAAGTGCAAAGCAGGACACACACCCACACAACGAAGTAGGTTTATGGTTGATATAACCACACTGTCTCGTTTCAGACGTCCCAGACGAATATGGTAGTTGCGCTCTTTCACGTTTCGGTATTAGTTTCATGGCAGAATTTAGGAGAATTTCATTATTTCAGCAGTTAATACTAGAGGCCACTTTTCCAAAATTTTAAGCGACAATGGGTTCTTCACATGAATGACTTTAATTCTCTTCTTCGACTTACGCGCTTAACTCCACTAATTTAAAAAGGTATTGATTTACCTTTCCTATTTACTGTTCCAATGATGTCTTCAACCCTCTTGAGATGCTTGCCGCTACAGAAAAAGCGACGCGGAAGACAGCGAGCAAATAGTGCCTTTTGCTGATTTTTAAAGAATATCGGACAGATTTTAGAGACGCCCTGCATAACACGGCTGACGAATCGTAATAGGGAGTTACGAAGAGTTAGGTTTGTACATTCACCTCCAAGTAACGTAATTAGAATGTTTACTTTCTACGTATTGTATATGAGCGCTTTCTTGAATGTTCATCTGGCTGCGTTTACAATGAGCCAATGAGAATTTCCGGAATTAGAGTTTTATGCCACAGAAGCACGATGCGATTATCAGGAACGCCGTAGTGTCGTGTGCTTCTTAAAAACACAAACAAAAACGAATATAGAAATTTGTTCATTTGTAAAGGTGTTTTCATTTGCAGGTGTGCGGGAATAGGATAACTTCATTTGTAAAACGTTTCGCGCGAAGGCACAAAAAGAAAAACCTACAGCCTTGTTTGTTGTAGATATTGCTATACTAATAGCATATAAAAATGTGGTATGCGCCGTTTAATCGAGTAGCGTGCGACAAATAAAATGGCAGCATATCCACGGAGTGAATGATGGAGAGTGGGGCGAAGAATTCGTCCATCCATTTATTCTTGCTTCCGTCCGTCCATGCGTCCGTCAGTGTGACCGTCCATGCGTCAATCAGCCCGTCCGTGCGTGTGTCTGTTCGTACGTCCGTCCCTGCGTTCGTCCATGCAGCCGCCCCTGCATCCGTTCATGCGTCCATCCATGTATCTGTATGTGTGTCCGTTCATCCATTCAACACTCCAAGTACCGCCATCTCGCATTTTTCATCATATATTCTTCATATTGAAGCACTGCCATCCAGCGGACATTCCAAGGACTAAACGAGAGGTGGCACACGCACACTTTCTTACTGCTTGCGCTTCGGGTCTACTTCCCACATTTAACCACCTCGAGTTCACGGTATATACTAGTTCACTGCATTCATGGCACTGCGGCCCAACGCTCGCTAAATCTTTCTAAACACCAAGGAGGTTACGCCCAGCGAGTATGACGTAGCAAACTTTTTGAGTCAGATAGTGCTCAGTGTACATGCCAATGGCTGCTAATGGGAAATGAGAGGCGGAAAATTCGGCTTTTAATTTCTTACGGCTTGCGCTTCGTATATATCTACTTCCCATTTTTAACCACCTCGAGTTCGTTCATGGTATATACAAGTTCATTGTATTCATGGCACTGCGGCTCAACGCTCGCTAAACCTTTCTAATGCTAAGGAGGTTACACCCAGCGAGTATAACGTAGCAACCCTTTCTTGTCAGATAGTGCTCAATGTACATGCCAATGGCTGCTAATGGTGACCGCAGCCTGCGCGTTAACTAAAAGCCGAATGCTTCTGTCTCTCATTCCCCATTAGCAGCCATTGACATGTACATTGAGCACTATTTTTATTGTTCAACAACGCACAGGAGAAGGCTCTCACCGGCACCACCTTGGAGGTCAAAATGTTATACTTGTTACTTACTACGGGAAACGAACGGGTGCCGCTATAAAAAGCTTCGCCCCTAAAATGAGATTCTAATTGAATATACACTCAGTGCTGTTCCAAATAATTGAATTGGAAGCACATTTACGGAAACGACGAACAAAAATGCGCAGCTCTATCTTCAAAAATCAATTCAAAATAGGGACGTGCGGGCATAAGCGTGAGAATGGGTACATTTAATTACATTGAAATACATGTTTCTAAAGGAAGATGAAATGAATTTAGAATTTGGCAAAGCTTACCGTTAAACAGACCGACATTACTGATGACGAATTCGTAATTTTTTGCCACGGTCATTGAAGCAGCAGATTTGTGATACGCGAGAGAAAAAAAAATGCATCTCACTCCACTCCCGCGAACACATCAAAAAGTGGGTTCTTGGAAACAAACAAACCAGAAGTGCGTCATCCTCATTTATTTTAGCGCAGTCGTACTGCTCTCCGAAGCGAGATTGCCGCCTCTCGATTGACGCCAACAAACTATGATATGTTTTATGTACTGGAGGCTCAAGTAAGCGTAGAGACGTTGAGAATTATGCAGCTGAATGAAAATATATGTCATAACTAGAAACAGCTGAGGGTGACGTGAATAAGCATCTTGCATCTTCAACCATGACATCAATTGCTAGTTCTGGCATTGTGCGTTGCCGGAGCTAATGATTCAGGGCACGTCTCAACAGTACTGGTGTTGCTGACAGAATTACCGAAGACAACGTCATCACTTTCGCTCAGCATGTAAAAAAAAATTCCTGCGGCCTTAAGCGCTGTCTTTATTTTTACCAAATGTTCCTACTCGCGTTAATCTTCAAGAATTTTCACAATGGTTTTAAAGCTCAGAAAGCCAAAAAAATTATAACACTTCGGACACTCTTTTTAAAATATAGCTCGCATTTTTTTCTTCATGTGAAGCTATTTTACTGGACACTCAGAAACATCGCTTATTTTGTACGAGCGCCTGCAAACGGAAAACACCGCGATTTGGTGCTCGCCCCGCCACAGTGGTCTAGCGGCTAAGGTACCTGGCTGCTGACTCGCAGGTCACGGGATTGAATCGTGGCTGCAGCGGTTGCGCTTCCGATGGAGGTGGAAATGTTGTAGGCCCCTGTGTTTAGGTTTGGGTGCACCTTAAAGAACACAAGAGCTCAAAATTTCCGGAGCCCTCTACTACGGCGTCTCTCATATTCATATGGTAGTTTTGGGACGTTAAACTCCTACATCAATCAATCAATCTATGTGTTCATAGCTCATCATGAGTTGCCTAGCCCCACATCAACCCGTGAGACTAATGCAATATCCAAGTGCCATCCGGCCACAATTAACACTTCTCCAGAGTTGCCTGAAGCACACATCAGATGCCTAACCCTCGTCCCTGCCCAATACATCACCACGCTTCTAAGTAAACTAGTCTGGTGCCTGTTTAGGTCTGAAAACTTCGGCTTTGTGAGAGTGCCTTCCAAAAAATTACACACCACCCCATAAACGTTTCGATAGACCAAAATTACGCATGGAACTGCCACTAAGAAGTCGGAGTTCTCCTGCCTAGCTTCGAAACAGCTGTCCCTACTGATGTTCGCTAAATATAAGCGCTAAAAATAAACGAGCACATCGAAGGAGACCCGACGAAGATAAAAAAAAAAGGTTGCAGTTATTCTTCAAGTGAAGCTTTCTTAGCAACCACTCCCAAACATTACTTAAGTAAATATAAAACGCCTAGATCCAGCCAATTGAAGTATCTTGGTTCGCGATGCAACACTTCCACTGCAGAGACTGGCGTGACAAAAGTAAAAACAAACCCACTATTAAACTCTGTAGATGTGATGATAATAAGCAGTTTTTAACAACTCGACTTTTTCAGTCTGCTCTTATTTTTGTGCTCGTCGATTTCTAACGCCGATTCTTTTATTGTTCATAACTAGCCCAACAGCCTGTTCTACTGAAGCTGTAGGAGGAAGACTAGACCGTGTTACACGGATGGATAGACAACTGTTCGAGGATATACAGGAGATGGGATGCTACTAGGAAAAGCAAAAAAGAAAAACACTGAAATGTGAAAAAGAGAACATTGTTTCTTACGTCCTATAGGGTCACAACGACCGCCACGAAGCTCACTGCACTCCGCCACACACACAGCAAGATTGAATGAAAAAGATCACTAAAATGGCGCGTAATAATGATTTCTAATTCTCTCTGCAATACCGTGGGAACGCTTACCGCAACAGCCTTAAGGAGGAGAAGGAGAAAAACTTTATTCAACCGAAGAGTTTGGAGCACGCAGGCTCCCGGGCCCCCGCACGACCCCTTTGCGCTCAAGCATTCATTTGGTGGTGGTCCATGACGCTGGCAGCCCGGCCGGCCGCCATGGTCTGCTCAACCGGGTCCTCTGAGCGCAGTAGGGTCTCCCAATCCTCCCAAGTCTTTAGGTTCTCTAGGGCCCACGGGGGAGGATCCGCCGGGCAGTGAGAAAGGATGTGTATAGCAGAAGCATGAGGTTCAGGGCAAAGGGTACAGGCTGAGGTGAGGAAAAGGGGGTGATAGTGCGATAGAATGAGAGGAGAGGGAAGAGTGTGAGTTTGTAGCTGGCGCCAGAGGGTTGCCTGTCGGTTGCTCAGGGACTTGTGCGGTGGGGGATATAGCTGACGTGCTGCCCTATAGGCCTGAGTCAGCTCGTTGAAAGTGTGCGCGCGGTCCTTCGTGAATCCCAGATCGGAGGCCGCGGGAGCCCGGTTTAAAGAACCTCGGGCTAAGACGTTGGCGGCCTCGTTTTTAGGATTCCCGCAGTGCGCGGGCACCCAAATCAACTCCACTTGGCGGGGCGGGGTTGCAGCGGGCGAATCCAGTATGCAAAAAGCAGGGACGTGAACTCGGCCTCGTGCAAAATTTAAGATTGCGGTTTTGGAATCTGATAAGACGTACCGTGCTTCTGTGTTTACGATTGCTAAGGAAATGGCAGCTTCCTCTGCAGCTTCGGGGGACGTGTCTGGAGGGAGTGTGTGTGTACCTATGGGAGAGAGATTGTGATCCACCACGGCAGCGACCGCTTCATCACCCACGCAGGCTGCGTCTACCCATACGGCGTCTGGTTCGGCGCCGTAACATAGGTGTAGAGTTTTAGCGCGATCTCTGCGACGTTTATCGTGGTGGTCGGGGTGCATGTTACGGGGAAATGGTGTAATGAGGAGTTCGCGGTGCAGGGGTCTTGGTATGGGGAGTAATGTGGGATCATTGGCGGGTATCTGGATTCCAAGAGAATGTAGAATATGCCGACCAGTGTCGGTTTGTGCGAGACGAAGGTATTGTGCTTGGCGGTGCGCGTCTATAAGTTCCCCGATAGTGTTGTGAAGGCCTAACTTGAGAAGTCGATCGGTAGGTGTACTTATGGGAAGGTGGAGGGCTACTTTGTATGCCCGACGGATGAGGGCGTCCAATGTTTCAGTGTCGCGGCGAGAGAGTTGGAGGTAGGGGGTGCAGTAGAGTACACGGCTGAGTACAAAGGCATGAATAAGGCGACATAGGTCACCCTCCTTCATGCCTCGGTAACGGCCTGAGACCCGACGGATGAGGTGCGAGATCGCCCCTGCAACCTGCTTGAGTCTCCGGATTGTGTTTGTGTTCTTCCCATCACTCTGGATATGCATGCCCAGTATCCGGAGGGTGTCGACCTCTGGTACCGATCTGCCATCCAGTTCGATGACGATGGGTGGGGAGGGGGAGTTGCGGCTTTTGGGGCGGATGCAGAGCAGTCCGGACTTCTCTGGAGAACAGGTTAGTCCTACGCTAACTGCATAATTTTGCGTTAGGTTGGCGGCTGTTTGGATGGTGTCCTGTATGTCGCCGTCACTGCCATGGGTAGACCAGAGCGTGATGTCGTCTGCGTATAGGGTATGTTTCAGATGAGGAACAGTTGCCAATTGTCGAGCTAGGGGGATGAGGGTGATATTAAACAAGAAAGGTGAGACGACGGACCCTTGAGGGGTGCCGACACTCTTTAGTGTGTATGTTGGGTGGGTGAGCGGGCCGAACTGAAGTTCGGCCGTGCGTGCTGTGAGAAAGGCCTGAATGTAAGTGTACGTACGTGTACCCACGTTCAGTGGAGAAAGTGCTGTCAGGATCGCATGATGCTCAACGCGATCAAAGGCTTTGGATAAGTCCAGAGTCAGCACTGCCTTTGTGTGGCCCGGAATGAGCGGGTCGAAGATGTCGTGAGTGATTTGTAGCATGGCATCTTGAGTGGACAAATGGGGGCGAAAGCCAACTATGCTGCGAGGGTATAAGTCACGGTCTGTCATATGCTGTGAAAGCCTCGCCAGTACAACATGTTCGAAAAGCTTGCCCAAACACGAAGTTAATGAGATTGGGCGAAGGTTTTGGAGTGTAAGTGGTTTGTTGGGCTTCGGTATGAACATTACTTTCGCGTGACGCCAGGACTGGGGAAGCGTTCCTTCCTTCCGACACTGGTTGAAGTACTCCGTGATGCGAGTGATCGATTTGTCATCCAGGTTGCGGAGTGTTGTGTTGGTAATCAAGTCGGCTCCGGGTGCGGATTTAGTGCGGAGAGTCAACAGCGCGGCTCTGACCTCCGCCTCGGTTATATCTGTGTAGAGTTCGGCATTCGGTTGTCCTGTGTATGAGGGAAGAGAAGTTGGTATGTCGGGCGATGTGTAGGTGTCGCGGAGTGTATCCAAAAGATCATTGGGGTTGTCCATGTGTGCGTGTATAAGCCGGGTGACGTGGTGCTGGGTAGTGGTTTTCGTGTGCGATGGGTCGAGGAGGTGTCGGAGGAGATGCCACGCCCTTTTGGTGGTCAGTCTGCCAGCAATGTCGTCGCATACCTGCCCCCAATTGGAGCGGCACAGCTTCTCCGAATGTATTTGGATTTGGGATTGTAGAGTGGCTAAGCGTTCCTTTAGCGTCCTGTTATGTTTACCCCGTTTCCACCGCTCTAGAAGGCTGTGATAGGCATCCCATAGGTGAGCGAGTCGGTTGTCTAGTGTTGGAGTGTCTGTGGTGGTTTCAATTAGTTGCGTGTGATGTTGAATGTCAGTCTGAAGAGATTCCACCCAGTCGTTGATGTCGGTTATGGGATTGTTGGTACGCGCAGCACGAAGAGCGTCCCACTTAATGAGTTTGTGTGTCATGTATGTGTGCCGGGGTGGTTTGAATGGGACAGTGACTTGTATAATGTAGTGATCACTGCCCAGTGTGTGCTGTGTTCTCGTCCATGTGACAGTACGGAGGGAGCGACTAAGCACCAGATCCGGACTAGTGTCCATACTGACACTGTTGCCTATGCGTGTAGGTGTCTGAAAGTTGTTGTGGACGGAGAGTTGGAGGTTCTGCATGAGCAGCCAAAGCCTGCGACCTCTATGTGTAGTTGTTTTGTATCCCCAGTCAGTATGTTGACTGTTGAGATCGCCGCCGATTAGCAAGGGATGTTTCCCCGCCAGTCAATGCAGCTCCCGGAAGAGGGAATCCAGTGAGGCCATCGGTTGGGATGGGGGGTGGTAAATGTTGGCAATAAACATGGAGGGGATGGTATGTGTGTGGTGGATAATTTCTGTTATTACACAGGGTGTGTCTGATGTGATGTAATGTGTCTTGTATGTGAGAGCGCGGTGCACAAGGGTAGACGCTCTGGGTGCGTTTGTGGTGTCAGAGTGTGTGGAGCTGTAACTAGGAAGTGTGGCCTGTGTGGCAGTATCTTGGAGAAGAAGGACTTGGGGCGTTGGGGAGAGACTAGGAAGTAGAAGCTGCAGGGGCGCGCGCTTGCCCCGAAAGCCACGGCAGTTCTATGTTATGATATGAATGGAATTATTATTGGCCCGCACTGCCATAATGGAGCGTAGGGGGATGTATGAGCGGTGTTAGACTCTCGTTAATAGAGGTGTGGGGATCCGTGGCGGCACGTTGTTCTGTGAGGGGAAAGGGGGTGGCAAGAGGAGGGAGCTGTGTGAGGCGTGTCTCTAGAAGGCAAACCATCCTCTGGAGAATAGTTTCCATGCATTGTTCTATCCGTGCCTCTAATTTTGTGGTTATGTCACTGATAAGGGCGTTGAATTTACTTTCGATGCGACTTTCAAGTTCCTGGAGCTTCATGTCGAATTGGTCGGACAGATTTTTCAGCTTCGCGTTGATATCGATCGATCCGGAGGTGGGGGTTGGGGGATCAGTGCGTTGTTTTTTGGAGGGTGGAGGATGGGGAGGGATGTTAGCATGCGTTTGAGTAGTGGGTGGTGAAGGTATGAGAGAAGGGATGGGAGGGGTTAGTGAGCGCTGTGTTATAGCTTTAAGGCGGCTTACCTCCTCCCGCAGGGCCCGGAGCTCAGCATCGTTGTTGTGGTTCGGAGTCTGCTGGACGGGGGCTGGCGGCGATTTTTTTGCTCGATCGGCCCAGGTGAGGTCCTGCTTGGGTTTGAGGCTCCGGTCACGGGAGGCGGAGCACGATGCATTGCGCAATGGCTTCTGAGGGGCTGGTTGTTTCTTCTCCTGGGATGTGGACTGGTGTCCGGCCGCTAGTTGGGTCGTGTGTGGCGGCCGGCGGGCGTAGCGGTACTTGCATTCAACGTTCCCGGTGTGGTGCCCGTCCCCGCAGACGATGCATTTCGGTGGGCAGGTTGGAGGCTCTGTTGGAACATGCTGATCCCCGCAATTATGACATCTTCCGCTTGCTGGGGCCGGACAAACGTCTTGGCGGTGCCCGATGCGGCGGCAGTTGTAGCACGCTTCCACTTTCGGTCGATGGGGGAAACATGTGTGGATGCCCGCCCCAAAGCGGATAGCTTTGGGCAGAGGGCCGGTGGCCAGGGTGATGAGGAGGGATCGCTTTTTCCCAAATGGTCGAGCATCAATAATTGGGAGGTCCGGGTTGTAGGGGACAAGTCCCTCCAAAATTTCTCTGTGTGGCTCATCATTGTAGGCCATGTGAATAATGCACCGCACGGCATCGTCGGGAGGAGCGAGGTAGGCGGTGACATCTGTGCGGCTAGCGCCGAGAGAGATGGAAGTGAGCTCGGCATAAGCCCGCGCCCGAGCCTCCACAGGGGTGCTGAGTGTGAAGGTATTGTTGGTCGGATGTAGCCGCAACTGGTCTTGGGCGAGGGCTTCCTGCAGGGAAACTGCTGTCGTAGAGGAGATCGCTGTTAGAAGCGTGCGAGGGGTCTGCTTGATTACATCCAAACCGCCGCGGGGTCGGACAACGACCTTGAAGTCTCCCCTCGGGAGTTGTGGGAGAGGCGCGCGTCGTAAGTGGCGAGGAGGAGCTGGCGGAGGAGACGGCCTTGAAGGCGTCGGCGTCCCATCTTGCGATTCTCCAACGGTTCGGCGGCCGTCGCTGCCACTGATTTCCAATTGGCCAATCAAGCTTGCTGGGCGTTGGAGACAGTTGTCAGGCGTCGCAGGGCGGTATTTGTTTTGGAGACGTAGGACGGTCTCCCATTCCCCATTTCCGAGTTCGGTTGCGTCGATATCAGTGCCATCTACGCGGTATTCCATGGCTAGGCGAGCGGTGACCACACGGAGGCGAGGCCTGGCGTAGGCCTAGCTCCGACGGGCACACAAGAAAACAGCACGGATCGTGGTACCGATCCCGGCGGGCTAGCGACAGTCAGGTGAGATCAAAGTGGGCGGCTGACCATCCCGAATGCAAAGCGGGGGAAATCGAGAGGATCCGGTCGAAATATAAGGCTCTGGTGAAAGTTGAGGCAGGAGCGCATGTGCAGCGCGTCCGCTCGCAACGGCAATACGCGGAAGTAAGAAGACTATACTTTAGCTCTTGGACAGACGGCCTAATGTACAACTTTAGGGGCTAGCAGGCCCCTACAGCCTCATCGGTAACCGGTGTGCCAGTGATACTTCAGAGAAACCTCATAAAAAGAGCTGATGGTACCCGTAACACTGTTCAGATGTGTCGCAGCCACTAAGATTCCTACGCTCACGCGTGATTTCTCGAGATATATGTGGAATGGTAATCATAAACAGCCTGACTAAGCCCACCGCAGGACAGAGGCCTTTCCCACGTTCCGCCAGTCAACTTGGTCCTGTGCGAGCAGCTACCACTTTATTCACTAACTCCTTTATGCACAAACTTTCTCATCTACCTAACACAGTCAGCTTGTTCGACAGCCACCTTCACCGCCTGAACCGGCGCATACAGTTCGAAATCGCATCGGGCTTACCGTAGTCAGAGACTACAATCTATGCCACCTTTGTCTTGTATAGTGTCTTTTGTGAATGTCCAAGCTTTATGGCTGCGTCCGAATGGTATAACCAATGCTGGGTGTAACCATTGTGGCATCCAACCTATACTGCGTCCTTGCCCTCTGTACAAGTAGAGGCAGCCCTCTCAGCAACGTTCGCGCTTTTCAATTGTTCTTTCTTCAAAATGGCAGCACATATAAGTACTCGTATGCTGACCCGCAGGTCGCGGGATCAAATCCCGGCTGCTGCGGCGGCTGCATTTCCGATGGAGGCAGAAATGTTCTAGGCCCGTATGCTCAGATTTGGGTGCACATTAAAGTACCCCAGGTGGTCGAAATTTCCGGAGCCCTGTACAACGGCGTCTTTCATAATCATATGGTGGTTTTGGGACGTTAAACCCCACATATCAATCAATGGCAGCACATACAGCAGCTGGCCGTGTAGTTCGCAAAGAAGAGCGGTAATGCGGGAATGCATTTGATAGAGCACAACTTTGTGAACGTGGCCCCTGGTCAATCTTGATCTGATAATCTCAATCACAACGCTAGCTTCAGATTAAATTTGTCTGCATGATCACTAAGCGAATGTGGAAATGTGGCAGGGTGATTATTATTTCGCGATTAGGAACATAAGTATAAAAAATATGTGTAATTCATATTCATAAGTCTGCCAATCGTTCTGCGGTACAAAGTGCTCAGCTACGCGAGTTTTGTGATTAAATGTCGCAACGCGCACTATAGACGGCGATGCCTTTGCCTTAGACGCTACCGCGCCGAAAGGCTGCTTTCAGAATAAAGACCTAACAGATCACTGTTATTTCGATGGAAAAGCACTTTCGTCGTTTGGGTTCCGGGGGATTCACCACTTTCAGTACCAGTGCGGGCATCTAGGGCTTTCGGCCCTAATATAAGGTCAGTTTGATCACAGTGCATCAAAATAAAGGAAAAGAAGTTTTAACTTGCTATCTAAAGTGGAGTTTCTTTTCTCGTGTCTTTGGCTTCAAATGCACCTGAATTAAAGAAGTCTGATGTTGCTTAGCTCCAAAATCTCAGAACAGGCTTTGCTGTTCGTTGTTAAGGCTTATGACTATTGGTAGTAAGTGGCCAGTCGTGATGCAAATAATAACGAATACCGAGAACCCAGCGCTCACTACTTGAGGTCTTGCAGTAAAGCTAGATATCTTATAAGCCAGTTCAATGCCCTATGTCGCAATATTGGTCACAGGACAAAAGGGATATATAGTTGTCTGCTTTGATAAATTTGCCATAGATGCTGCTGCCGGAAGCCCTGCAGAGCACGAGAAAAGTTTGATTCCATGAAATAGAAGCCGGCAATAAAGACTTCAGTTTCTGGGGAATGAAAACGAATGTACACTCCTCTAACTAAGCTCAAAATAATTTCACATAAAAAACAAAAAACGCGTCAGCCTACAATAAAGTGCGAGATTTTACATCCCCTTTGTCATGAAGTAACGGTATACGCGAGTCATAACCCTGTATAGACAGGGAGACAGATAATGAATGGAAGGCCTAAGTTACCCAGAAGAAGACTTTCTAGGTTGCAACCATTAACTTCAGGGAAGGGAATCAGACAGTAGTACAGTAGGTGTGCAAAAGAAAGTATAGATGAGATGCATAATGGGAGAGTGACAGCTTACCGGCCAGGACACTCTTATTTAAGGGCTTCGGAATGACCTTGAAAAAAATATTGAATGAGCGAAGTGATTAGGAAAGCAATGTAACATAAGCACTTATCCAATGACATTGCCTAAAACTCGCCACGAACATTTATAATGGGGGAATCAGCAACACTAAGCCGAGGAGCATTTAGGTTTCGTGTTTTTCAGAAACTCTTCTGCATATGAACGTAACAAATAATGTCGAAGTCCTTCTTTTTTTTATTTCAAAGTGTTGCATAGATAATATTTTTTGCCACTGAAATAATAAATTCTGTCGTAATACTAATTGCATAGCGGGCATCACTTCGCTGGTACCAACCACTACCACGACCATCTATGGGTAATCTTGAACAACGTGAACGGAAGCCAGAATTTATATTCATTAATTACTAAACTACGTCGTTTGCTCACGACACAGAACGTGACACAGGCGTCGATACGGTGCTTGAAGTCGATAGGTCTATCACTCCTCGATTTGTTGTACCCCTTCAAGCGTGTGCGCAACAAGTGCTCTGCTTTGTGTTCTCTTCTCTCTCCGTGCTATTTGTTTAGTTCGTTCACTGCAGAGCAGGAGGCTACCCATGCATCTAGTTAACTTCCCAGCGCTACCCTATACTTCGCGTTTTGTTAAAGTAGTGGTAATAAAACATGTGGTGCAAAATAACGACAAGTCAGACGAAGCTGAACTTCGCCCATTGCTTTGAACTACGCCCAAGCTCATCATGGCGGATGGCGTGAACAGACCAAGTCGTTGCATGAAGTGCACGAAAAAAAATTTCAGTGAAGAGATGCACTGGCAGCCGAGTGTTAAAGCTCGGTCATCTATAGAGAAGATTAATTGAGCATAGTATCGTTCGCTGCGAACGCAGTGGGTGAAAGCAAGCAAGTGGAGCTCCGCTTTTCAAGCTTGACAGCACTACGCATGAGGTGCACCCAACAATCTCATGAAGCGACGTAAACTGGTGCACATAATTCCAGAAGTGGTATATGACGGCACAGGCACGAAAGAATGTGCAATTTATGCAGCCCACTTTTTTTTTGCTTTCTAGCTGCCTACGTTTTCATACTATAGTGCTTAGGACAGTAAGCTGCCTCACATTCTTTTTAAAGCTATTTTCTCCTTGTTCTGCGTTTTTTCTTCATCTTTGTTTCACATCGTTACAATAGCACATGACCAACACACACCACATAAAGATTTCGTCGTTTAAGAAAACCTTTTTTTCTGCTCGCTTTTGCTTCTCTTGTCAACCAAACTTTGATAGGACATTGTCTTTGGCTAGCTCTCCTGCGGTCTGTTAAAATTGTTGGTGCAGGCAAATGAACTCGCAAAAGAAAAGAACAACACACTTATTAAACACTTGGCGAGTTCTACTTACTTTGATGAAATGGAACACTCTTCTACAAAACTGGGAACAAAACGTAGCAACCGTCAGAAATAATTAGTGACCACACCAACCATCGACCGCCTAGAGACACTATCTCCTATACTAGAGACGCTCAATCCTATCAGTGATTGACGTATCTTGAGTGAAGCTTTATTAAAGACTGGTCAAGGTATAATTTTCGCACTCCACTATCGCCCCCACACCATTCGGTACCAAAAATTTAAGAACTATTCGCGTGCTCCAAAGTATGCAATAAATGATTGAGTGCTCCAATCATGCAATAAATGATTATTGAATGTGGGCAAGTCACACACGTCTTTTTATGTGCCTTTTATTTTTTTCATTCGTAGGCTTGCAGCCATACGGCCATTCCTAGTATGGAAACCTGACTTTCATGGCACTTTTCAAATATGCTCACGTCCCCAAATAGACAGCCACAAGTGCGCATACCACAAGATGTTTCATCTCAGTCCGAGTTATGAAGGAGCTGCTTATGGGCGAATATAGCCACACTCGTTTGATACGTTTTGTGAGAACGTACTTCTTCGTTACTAAATACATAAAATAAAGTTCAGCAACAAAGCTATTTATGACAAGTCAGCCGACACAGCCAGCAAATAACAGCTTTCGTGTTCAGGCTATGTAGAGATGCGAGGACTGCAGAAATTCAATACAAGCGGCGTGTGTGCGAAACACAAGGATATTTTTCGGGTGACGTGATATAAGGGACATTCTTTTTTGTTTTCGCCGTGGAAACGGGAGCGGGAACTGTTTGCGAAAAGGGGTGTGTCATCCTTTAAAGTCTTTGTGGGCAGTAGTGCGTTATTGACATTCTGTCATGCATTTTGTTGCTATATGCTGTTCGCCCACGTGAGAATTCTAAAACTAGCAGTAAGGCAAAAATTTTACAAAAATTGTGTTCCGCCCAGTTCGGTAGAGAGTAAATGAACGAAAAGACCGGCAAGCAAACTATAAAATACAATATTGGGTAAGTAAAAAAGCATGAAATATTTGTATGTTAATGGAGTGTGGTACGTTAACGGCCTCCTATGGTCCACCCTTTGCAGCCGGATCTACCACTGCACAGACGGCCGGTTTCTGCCCGGGCACAGACCTCCTAGTGGTAGACCGCCATGGTGCCCCGTTTCTGGCTATACGTCGCATGCGACATGTAGCCAGGATGGAGCTTCTTACCCGGCAACGTGATCGGGGAAGCGGTCTCTTCAATTGTGTTTACTCCTCGTTTGCTGAAGGTGTGCTACGCAGCGTCATCGGCTTGGCAGAGCTTCGTACCCTGTGTGCACTGGATGAGGGCAGACGAAACGATGTATTCTCAATGTTTCAAGCACAAAATGTGAAAAACCCCTGCAGTGCAAAAAATATGAAAAAAAAAGTTTTTGCTTTGGCACGCCTTCCGCAACGGTTTAGGCGACATCGACCATTTAATTTGGCTTGGCCGGCCACGGAAATTACAGAAGCGATTATCTGTAGCCCTCAAAGAAGTGGTAATGTGATCGAAAATGTTAATTTGGGACTTTTGTTTTCCGGAGAAGACGCAAAAGGTGTGCAAGTTGGTACGTGATTGAAATGTGTAAAAAGCAGCTCGTACAGTACACGGAGGTATACATTAGGGCTTTCGTTACACCCGTCTTCACCCTGTGTTCCCACTGTTTGCCGTTTTCCCGTAAAGTCCATGGCAATGAGTCAGTCTGTCCTAATAAAACCAGTAAGTGTACCATGACGAAGGCAACGGAGACGACGACCACACAGAGCGCTTGTGCTCATTTTCATTGTCCTTGTCTTGGTGCGCTTAGCGGTTTCAGTATATGTCAATTTACCAACTAGATAAGCGCTGATCACTCCTGTTACAGTGTTACCACTTTTACTGCCACCACCACACCGTCAAACGAGCTTATTATCGTGGTCAGAGCCACAACGACCTCCTGGAGTGTGAGTATGATACGTGTTGCTCAACACGAGGTTATTAGGTGCGGTACGTCTTTTATGTTCAGGTCACCACGAGCACTGGGAAACGTGTTTTGTTTTATGCGTCCTGTTCTATGCTGGGTTATGTTAACTAAGGCAATCTAACCTAGCATGTTATGGTAGAATCATTTGCAGGTTACGTATATGCATAAATAAGAACACCGAACACTGTACAGCGCCATTGACTTCCCCCTATGCATGGCGGCATTTTCAAGATGCAATTCATTTTTTTCTAATGATGTCGTGCACATGCTGTGCCACGCTTTTACTGTACTCGTACCAAACAAGGCGTTGATACTACAGCTGAACCATAACCATTATTTTATCCCACAATTCTAATGATGCAGACACCTTCCACTACAATATGGAACAGCAAAACACCAGGAACGCATCGAGCAATATTCTAATAAATGACTGACGCCTTTTCCAGCAACAGTCCTTCGGGTGTATAGACGTACAAACGAGTAACTCCTCTCACACCGCGGCGCCACGTCGAGGTCATTAGCAAGTGGGGTGGTATCACCAGCCAAAAAATTAAGGCGACTATCGGCAGGCTGCCGCTCGTGCGGACGATGCAGGTTCCGCGCATGAGAGGCCACACTGAGCATTGTCTTCTTTTTTTTCCATACCAAACATACAACGCCCATCGAACCGTAAAATGCATTTAGACGCTTCCACTGAAGCATTGGGGGAGAAAGTGGTAGCAGAAAGATGACACAGCAAATGGCGGCCGCGAACACACGGCCACCGCTGATGCCCCGAGAGACCACGCCCGGCTCGCCTCGTCGGTTTACGCTCATTGTGCATGGTGCTAATTCGCAATGGCGATGCTTGCCAAGACTACTGCACTTTTCTTTTGCGGCATTGCCACGTCAGTGTAGCAAGTGATAAGCATGGACTACTCAAATAAATGAATGCAGTACGTATGGATACCGTCGTGGTTTTCAGCAAAACAGGAACACAATCAACAAAATGAAATCATACATGACAATTTCAACCACTTCGTGGCAGTAATCTGACCTAAACACGAGCGCTTTGTTGCATGCAATAATGCACAGTTAGACAAGCTAAACGCTTAATGTACGCAAAGTAGTTGTGTATTATCCATTGCTTATAGCGTCAAAGCCTTTTGATGATCAAATCAAATATTTATAGTATGTGGCAATCCTTTATGGTTTTATGACTAATACCTTTTGTTAAAAACTACATTTTTTGTTACCGAGGTTCAACCATTATATCGCTGTCGAGGGCACAAAGGTGCTTCATAATAATTTATCCTTAAGCACACGCGCTATCCTGTCCTGCTACACAGCATCATCAGCTTGGTAAAGCCTCGTCCTCTGCGTACACTGCATGAGAACAGACAAAACGATGTATGCTCAGTGTTTCAAGCACAGCGTGTCAAACAACACCGCAGTGCAAAAAACACCGCCGTACTCGTCACAACGAGCAAACAAACAAACATGATAGACGAGCTCACTATTACCACATTCGAGCCAACATGCGGAAGAGCAATCCGATGAAGTTTCTCAGGGTGCTGCTGAAATCGCGCTTTTGTTTTCCTGATGGCTGTCCCTACGTGATTCCCGGTGGACGACATAAAGGCGTGCCATCACGCTGCGAAAATGGGAACGGATCTCCGGCAATAGCCTCAACACTTGCGGAATGTGCGAGCTTCGGGCAAAACAGAGCAAGCGAGGACTTCTGGCCTCGAGATCCTTTGTTCGCTCACAATACTATCTAAGAAGACAACACGAATCGCTAGAACACCACTTTGATTCAAAAATATATAGTAAAGAGATACTACCAATGTTTCGCTGGTTAACAATCAAACCCATTTCCAGTTAAATGATTCAGTCCCTCGTTTCGTCTTTGTATGAGAATAACACATTTCGAGCTAGTAATTAACGACTTTTATGGTGTCATTCTTTTTTTCTGTAATTATAATACCCGCATGTTTTCGTGAGGGAAAACTTGTCGAGGTCTTTGACATTAGTTTACATCACTGAGGGTGTTATATTGTTTTGTAATTTCACCAGAGAACCTATTTAGGGCCAGGCGTAAAGTTCAATCTATATGAACGGAAAAACAACTCTCTGGGCGATGACGCCACTCCCGTAATACACGTGCACGAGCGCCACTAGTGTGACGTCATGTGCCACTGCCGAAACAAACCGGAACGCACTTGCTCCGGCCTCTTCTTAATCGTCGCCATCTTCCTCACCTTTCGCTTCGCTCCAAGAACGCGTGCGCCTATTTCACTGTTGTGGGGTGCAAAGACTAAGGTGAACGAGAGTACAAAGAGAGAGAGAGAGAGAGGGACGGGCATAGAATTTCTCACAAAAATACCCATGGAGATATGGGGCGCCCCCGTCTATGCAAGTTTCTCAAGAGGCCCCGTTGGAGCGCCGATAAATGGTGGTATATGTGTCTGCGAGGCTGGTACTGACTGATGTTGAGCGAGGCTTCGGCTAAAAAGTGAATACGACTGCGTAAATGAAGCTTCTTTAAAGCAAAACGTTTTTAATGGGATCTCATTCATGCGTATTACCATTTAAAATAAAAGTCCACTCACGTTGATGGCACAACCAAACGACGAAAGAAAGAACCAAACGACATAAAAGTGGCACAGGGAACGCTCGCTTTGTCATCTGCTTGCCAATTTCAGCAGTCGTTAGTTATTTCTTACGCTTCGTACAACTGTACATCAACGTAGAAGGCTCTAGTGTTAAATAGGACACGTTTCTGTGCAGAATAAATTGCTCAATACCTGCTCTATTATTAAAAAAAGATCAATAATTGTAATGTGAAGTTAGACGTGTCTTCGAGGTACACAAATCCAACTCAATTTTGAAGCTCACATATCGCGGTATTCCCTTGCAGCAAGCAGATTACAAGTGCCAGATTTTACTCTGGGGAATTTTTTTAGAAACACTATAAAAGAGGGTGACAAATTGAAAGACACAAATAAAAAGACGGACAGAGATAGTCAGAATTAGAGAGGTAGTTATATCATAGAAGGGAAAAGAGAAATATAGAGGAAGCTAGAAATATATAAAGAATGAAACGTAATACACGTCATAAAATAAATACCCGAAAAACAGAGAGAAGACAGAAAAGAACGAAATAAGGAAAAACAAAGAAAAATGCACAAAATTTAGCAAAACTCCATCATGCAAGATTACAGAAGTCTCATCAGGTGCTGTGTCTCTTTAGCATCGCGCATCTGGTGCGCCGTGTACGCTAAAATTGTTCGTGCTATGTCCTTGTTTGCGCCAGAGAAGTGATTCTTAAAAAGAGAAAAGAAGAGAAAAGTGAGCCCCGTTATTGTCTGCTTCAGTGAGCGACACCGCCACAGTAGCTCACGAGGGATGGGGGTGAGGAGGGATAAAAAGGATAGGAGTAAAGATGTAGGAAAGGCGAAGAAGGAGAAGAGAGGAAGAGACGTGAGGTGGTGAGCCAGAGCGGGCGACGACAAAATGAGGGGATAGAAGAGATAGGAAAGGTGGGAGCAAGGTCACTGGAGTCCGAGGACGGGGCGCACCGGCGAGAGCTCCTTTCGGCGTCGGTGGATGGCGTAGAGCAAGTCCAGTAAGTCAGAGCTGCACTGTCGTCGGAGGTGGAAGGTCGTCGGCGGCAGGAGGTGACGTAGGGCGAGCCCAGTCGGCCAGAGCCACGCTGACGCCGGAGGTCGCAAGCGTGCGGAGACCGGTCGGCCCGAAATCCAGCAAGCGAGTCCTTGTTTGCGCCAATGAACCTCCTTGAATGTAATGCAGCGTGTAAAGGTATACTGGCTAGCGCTGTTCAACAACTTTCACTGTGTCAATGTCAGCAATTGCCGTGTTCGGTAAAAGAGCAAAAAAATCCTGCTGTGCCCCTTGCGACACCAGCCTCGAATCCTCGCCGACGCGCTCTTAAGGTGTACTGTGCGATCGTGTGAGGAACCAGCAAACGAGAAATTGCTCGTAAAAGAAAACAAAGTGCACCTGTACGCTGTGTGCACGAAGAATGTCATAGGAAGCATACTCAGCCGTGTCCTTTGTACGTCGTCAGTTAGAATCAATGCACGGGTCTCCTACATTTTCCAGTTTCTGCCGCGACGAACGCCACCTTCGTATAACAAAACACCATCTTTTTCTACGCATCCTTCGCACGCCCTGGGGCCAAACCGATCACGCTCTAGGTACCCTTGCGTGACGTTGCTTCATAGGAAGTTGTTCCAACTTGACGCATTTCCTCTCCCCGAGCGTTCGAGTGCAACTTTGTTTGCATGTTTCGAGCACACTCATAACAGTCGCCTTGGGTCAACATCCAGCTCATAAACTGACTGAAATATCCTTCAGTAGAGCCATACTACTACTTTTGTTTCCTTCACGACATACTTGAACAGCGTCGAGGAAAAGACAAGTGCTTTCTCTGGGCTCCCATACGCTTGATACCAGACTACAGATTCGGGAGATTCCGTGTCGCTGATTAGCTCTTGCTCATCTCTTGGTACTTTCGCGCGTTTGCATATGTGTCTATATACGAACACTCAAAGCACAATTCTATTAATAAGGCAAGTGTAAGCCTTAGATATCACGCTTAATGGTTTCAATAGGCGTTGTTGAAAATCGCTAATGCACATTTTTGCTAAGCGCTCATTTCCCATGAGGCATTGGAGCTAAATAAATTGATTCGTACAGCCTTTTTATGTCGAGAGCTGCGTATCATTTTTAGTGTTTTCGCGCTATCGAAGAAGCGTGCATGTTAGATGTCGACACACATACGCATATATATATATATATATATATATATCCTGACGAAGGCCGTGCCACAGCCGAAACGTAGAGTAAACAATTATCAAATTTTCGTTAGTGTGCTCCTTTATTCTTAATTATATTTGCACTGGACCCAAGAAAATTTCTTTTTTGAATCATATATATATATATATATATATATATATATATATATATATATATATATATATATATATATATATATATATATATATATATATATATATATATATATATATATATAGGCCAGTAAATCCTCCGTGAGCGGTCACAACGTGGTTTATTTCGACGTTTCGGCCTAGAGTCCGGCCTTCATCAGGATTGCATATATATATATATATATATATATATATATATAGCCCCACCGCGGTGGTCTAGTCGCTACGGTACTCGGCTGCTGACCCACAGGTCACGGCATCGAATCCCTGCTGGGGTGGCTGCATTTTCCATGGAGGCGAAAATGCTGTAGGCCCGCGTGTTCAGGTTTGGGTGTACGTTAAAGAATCCTAGGTGGTCGAAATTTTCGGAGCCCTCTATCCACTAGGGCGTCTCTCATTATCATATGGTGGTTTTGGGACGTTAAACCTCGTATATATATATATATATATATATATATATATATATATATATATATATATATATATATATATATATATATATATATATATATATATATATATATATATATATATGTGTGTGTGTGTGTGTGTGTGTGTGCGTGTGTGTGTGTGAGGGAGAGAGAGAAAGACATGCAAGCCTCTCCTATATCAATTCAGTTTCGCTAAAGAAAGCATTTTGTAGTGAAAAATGGTTGACAAATTGTGTAATCGTGAAATGCTGACAGCCGTTGATTTAAAGGCGCCCGCAATATTACCACAGTGAAGTAAATAGAACATCCAAAATTGAAATGACTTCGAAAAAGCTTCTTCATCACAGCGTTGGGGAGTGGCCGGCCGTCTAGTTCAATGCTGTCAGTCTTATGTTGGTGCTCCACCACACACGAGATATATCGTAAGTTGTCAATGACATTAGCTCAAGATTGCGTTGATTTCACTCCTGCTCATAAATGCGTGATTACTTGTTGCCTTACATGTGTTCACTGCAACGATGAGGTTATTTCCAACATGTTGAGATTACTTACAGTATTGTCTTCCCTCTTCCGCTTCCTGTGTATCCCTCTTCCGCTTCCTGTGTGTACTGCGAGTGTCTGTATTAGCATTCGTGTACACGTGTGAGCGTATATGCTTGCATGCGCCGGTATGTGTTCGGCTGCGAGAAAGTTGTGTGTGCATTTTGTAACGTACAGTGTCCTTAAACATTACGTGAAAAGTGCGTCAATTATGTCAAAACTTTTGCTACATTGTAGTACGTAAATTTTCGGTACTTTTCGCAGCCCTTCGTGTCTGTTATTTTCGGCCTGAGTATTCTTGAGTAAATAGATAGCCTCAATCATCTGCTATTTCATTATCGATCGTAATACCGAGGCACCAAACACATATTTAGGATTAAACCACGCATTGAAATTAGAACGACTAGAGAACACTACAAGATAACTCAGCCATAAAAAAAAAGTAAGACTGTTGAGTTTGGCATCGGTCCTTTTATTCTGCTTGACTGCTCAGGTCCAGAGAGAGAGAGAGAGAATAAGATTGAGTGAAAGGCAGGGAGGTTAAGCAAAAGACAGTTTTTGGTTTGTTACCCTGCACCGGAGAAAGGGAATTCGGGATGAAAAGATAAGGGGGGGAAGGGAATGGAAAGGGATAGTGAGAGAAAAGAAATTAGAAAATGCGCTCACACTCGGGCACGGGAATGTCACAGTCGTTTAGCGAGTCCGGTGGACCACAGAAGCACGTAATCAATGCATTCGCTGTATTCATGGCAGAAACGTATTTATTTGCTCACCGTCTTCTCAATGTCTTATGGAGTGCACAGCAGAAAGAAAGTTGGACCATTTAGGGTAAATGTTCATGTCCGCATCTCGCATAAGCAAACAAGGGATGAAGGCACGGAGCATGCGCGCGTGCTTATCAGTCAGAATGCACCCACTACTATATACTCAGTGACGCAACAAAGACAGCGCAATCTTGTAAAGTGTACGAGCTTCTCAACTAACTTCGTGTCATGTGCCGGAAACCGTTGGAACCGTGCTGAAAAGCCGGGGAACGAAAATGTCCCTACCAAGAGTTATGTGACGATGATATACCGGAAATGGGCACTCAAGCCACACCGGCCTCCCAGGGTACTTTTATACTGTTTCTTAATTTTCTTTACTGTAGTTATTATTTGTTGCCAATTTTGTTTTCTGATTTTTTATATCAGAGACTAGAACATTGTCCGTGCACTTTATCACACGTTTTTGTGTGCAGCGCACGTGAGAGCCAACATGAAACGTTTCTGGTTTACCTTATACGCTTTTCTGGTTTTCGTTATTTAACTTTCATTGCAGATAACACTCAGGCCTAGAGCAGCTAAAACGCTCACATTCCAAGTCGTGACTGGGAAGTCCAAACACCCGGTATATTTTCGTGACAGAATGGTTCTCGGAGTGTCTTCTCATTCGGGTCCATTGCAGTTTAGGTTTTTGTGCAAGACGCGTCATATTGCCCTTGTCAATTCGCTTAGTCGCAAACCATACGTGAAGTCTTCACGTGTGCGTTGCAGTCAGGGAGAAATATACCCCAGCATACCTTTGAAAAAGTCACGAGTCCTGTCAAAATGAGCTTTTGAAATAGTTGGTTCATATTCGCAGTAAAATAGCACCAGGGCAATTAGGAGACTAGACGAGAAGACACATGTAAACAAGGCATGCTACCAGCTGGTTAATGCGCCTTAGTTACGTATTTTTTTTTCATAGTCTGGTCTGTTGATTTGCTGGCGCTGTTTTACCGCGTATCAAAAATCTTGGTGATGCCGCACTCGATCGCTCAGTCATCCAGAATACGAAGAAATGGAGACCACCTGATAAGGTTTCGCCAGCACTGGTTCCCAAACATAATTTGCGATGTGGCAGAATAAGGACTCCTAGTCACTGTTATACGAGTTTTTCTCAATAAATACAAGAAAGAAGGTGGGTTGAAGAGTGAGCTCGGGGTTTAGCCGGCTGAAAGACTGTCGTCATTTTCGCAAACAGCGAAACTAGTAAAGGAACGATTGAGAAATATATTGCAACATGGCCGAAGTGAGTCGGGAAACAACTGAGGTTTCTCTAAACTAATGGGTGCCGGAGGCCCGCCAGATCTGCAGAGACACAATTAGTGCTGAAAGCTTCAAGCGGCGTTGCCGTCACACTGGGTGGCGTAACCGACAGATTGAAAAGAAACTCACACACAGGGAGAAAATTAATGATAAAATATGAAGCGCCGATTTGAATTTGAACCCAGCCCTCTCTACATTGCAGTCGAGTATTATACCACAGAGCAATGCTGATTCGCGAAACTCATTTGCCAAGAGACCCTATAGACAGACTTCATGTGACGCAAGGATTCCCGTTAGCTCATGTAGTACAGCGGGGTCGGAGAGTAAAATAACAAGGAGGTGTTGCACAATAATGTTTGCGTGGCATGTGCGTGGTTTAATGTTTCCCACCCACTCCAACGTGCTCAGCCATAATTCTTCATTGTCATCAATTGCATGCAGGACCAACCGAATGCAAATATTGCCTACAGATGCCTAGCACTTGACGTATCTGCAGAAAAACGAATAATACCACTATGTGTGCTGTACCACTTCACAAAAATCACGATTTTTGTCGTGTTAGACACCTTGCGGTAAGCCTAAACTGCAAACACAGTTGGCCTTGCTCCAACACGAAGTTGCTTTCACAATTCCTATCAGGCAGTATTGTAACGATTCATGAATTTTTTTCTCGATAGCGATTGTATTGCATGGAGTGATCTGCTTGTCGAGGACTTCAGCAGTTATATCTATTCCACGACGATACCATGAACAATGCGACGTATTATTGAAAAAAATGTATTTGTCGTCTGTGATTTCACATTACTTGCGTGGCTGTCTATGAGGCACCCTTCCCTTCACATGCCGTGACTTGCTAGGCTTATATTCTTTGTAGCACTATTCCGAATAATATTAGGTGCCTAGGTGGGTGACCACGACGGATGAGCGATACAAGTGTTGGACACAGGAGTTGTGCGAGAAAACTGCATATCGTTGGGTCTGAATGCTTGTGCCTACACACGCAACGGCACGCAACCAAACAGGGATAAAGTGTAGTGTACATTATTCCCCAGTAGCAGTGCACTGCGGGAAGTCCATGCATTGCATAGCAGGGTCGGTGGCAGAGAAAATTGCGCAGGCGTGAGCAGAGCGTCGAACCACGACGGTGGTCTGCCTAATCATATAGATGGTGGTCGGTTACACATGGCGTAACGTCATTGGCATAGAGCATAACAGTTGGCCACACGTTGTGGCCGGCCAAGCGACGAGAACGCATTGCCATACCTGTAAGGCTGATGCGCTCTATCTCACCTCTGCGTCGTTACCATCAGAAGGCCTTTCTGCGTCACGGGCCGTCAATTCTTTTGTTATGTGCTTTGACCAAATGAGTTCACGAGTGCCATTTCTTCGTGGCATGGTCCCTCTTTAAAGATGAAATACTCTAAAAAGTATCTCTTTCTCTCTGTGTTTGTTTCCTTGATTATATTTGTGGAGGCTATGACATTCTCGATGCGCATTAAGCGTATATCTGCCAAATTCTCCGTTAAGGCGCAAAGTATGCTTGCGCGACGTTGGTTTTCACGAAAATGCTATATGGTAGAGCAAATGCTACACCAATCAATTCTTGTACGTTGTGCGTTACTCATGCAAATCTGTGGGTATCTGAGATTGACGAAACTTGCTCATCTTCCAATATTCTATTCAGCTATAAAATATCCAGCGCCCTTTATAATATTTTAAGTTATTGCTTTTTCGCCATCCCCGCGTATCCAGGGTTAGTGCTATGCAGAGTGAGGTAGCACGATCTGAGAGTCTGCCTGATCAAATATGTCAAGGACTTGAAATGAGGCTGAAATTGTCACAATCGTTTCAGTCATCCTCGTGCGTGGTTGGTGGATCTCGGGCTGTTCCCGGGCGAATGTTTTACAACCAAATGAGCTCTTCCAGGAGGAGGTGTTATTAAACGTGGGACTGCGCGAAATCAGACGTGGTTCCTAACGAGTATCTAATGTGCAGGCAATGAATTTATGTTGATGCTGGTAATACTGCCACTCTACAGTCACTCATGTGTAGTATGAGGAAAATGGTTTAGACGAAGCTTTATTGAGTGATCATTCGGTTTTGGCATCCGAGTTTCACCATGTAGTTGTAGCGAGCGAGGCCCTTTCTGCACAGCTCAGGAGCTAACGCGAAAGCACGGAGAACATTTTCAGCCCGAAGGGCACTGGAGAAGACGAAATACTTCTCGGCGGATCGTATCATCAGTGTGTCTCTATGGTCGCGCGGATCGGTCGCATCCTTGGCGTGATCGACTGATCACGTACGCTTTATAAGCGCTGAAAGTACGTTTGTGGAGTCTGTAGGTTTGTGGAGGCGTAGACTGTCATGCAGATTTTATCGTATACGTATATTTATACACCACTTTTTACGGTGCGTACTTCACCACCCCCACAAAGCGGTGCACCATACTGAAAACAATCGCTGCACATATATGACATGCTTTGAGGTCCTTCGAATTGCTTATGTGTTTGTGCAGAATGTCGGTGGAACTTAGGCAAGTGAGAAAACATAAAATATGCGTGTAGACGTGCACATTTCAAGGTTGTATGACTATCAAGTGAAATGATATAACCAGGTATTACTTGAAGGAGATCTCAGTAAGTGTACTAGATCAGTTGATTTTGCCTCATGCTATTGAGGTGCATCTGTCAGTAAGCGTGGCAAGGCATACCGTCACAATGCATACCGAATTTCCCCAAGAACACCGAAGTTTAAGAAAGGGTGTAACGAATCAAAGATAAAGTGGACAATCAGTGTCGATAAATTTTTTCCGCAGCGTAAATTTGTTGCAACATTGTTGATTTACTGTATTTAAGTGACATGTTGCGCACCCTCCACATATCAGAAGAATCTAAGATTTGGTCTCTCGTTCTTTTTACGGCAGACTGACCAGAGCTGCACATCCCAAAATAATGTCTCGGAACTCCGATCAAGTAAGACGGAAAAGTGCTTGCTTTTTTTTTATGAAAATAAGAAAGAAAGCAGTCGGAGAGATAGTTTGAGATTTCTTGAAAAGAACAAAACTGCGGATTTTGCACTAAAGCCAATAAAACAAATAAAAATGAATAATTAACGTGATTCTCATAAATAGTACTACGTGAATGAGGGGACATTATTATGAGAACAAAATCTGCCCTCAACTTTCTCCTAGGCATCTGATTTGAGGAAAGATTCGCCATGTTAAAAAAGATTAACTATCGTTTCCCCAGAAGCCATTTTGTTAGCCTTTCGTAGAGATATAATAACGTGGTGAAGTAGATATTGGGACTTTTTTGCTAGCAAAAGTAACTCAACTTAGAATTACCTAGACACAAAAAGTGAGAAGGTACAGATGGTCTTGTTATTTTGCAATGTACTACAATCGGGTGTACATGGGACTGCGCGTGACCTGAAAAGAGATCTACCAACAGCTTTCACTGTAAAAAGTAAAGTAAAGCTTAAGTATTGGTCAAGAAACATCGCAGCACATCCACGGGGTGAATAATGATGAGTGGGCGAAGCTCCGGAGGAAATCATCAGTAAACCGTGAATCTTCCGTGAAATTCGCCCAGTCGATCATCATTTAAAGACGTGAGAAACGCTGTGTGTGTATGCCGCGCCGCTTGGTCCTCGCGCTCTCCTACGGCAGGATCTTGTCGGCGCCACCGCGCAGCTTCAAGGCAAGTTTCTGCCTCGCGCGGACGCACATCGGGGTTCCGTCTTCGAGTGCGAGCCGCCGCCGCCTTCCGCGCACGCCGCTCTGCAGCCTCGTTTATCCGCCGACTTTCTGAACGCACGCCATAACGGCTTTATTTTACTACACCGCGCTTCCTAGTGTACGGCGCCGCCAACAAATACGCCATCGCCAGCGGCTTCGTGCAACTTCATTTCAATTTTCTCGCGCGCTCGCACATCGGGGTCCCGTCTTCGAGAGCGAGACGCCACCGAGCGAGACCTCCTCTGTAGACGCAGTAGCAGTATATGCTACACCTCTAGTTTATGCGTTGCTCAAAAGATGGCGTTGTGTGTATGTGTCTTTGTGAATATTATACCTAGTTGGCGTAAGTGGTTTTCACAGCATATCAATGCAGTCAATGATGATGAGTGAGCTGAAGCATCTGTTCGTGTGTCCATCTGTCCGTGCATTTATCCGTCTGCCCGTCCGTTCATCTATCCGTGAATCATTCCGTGCGTCCGGCTGTCTGTCTGTGCGTCCATCCGTCCATCCGTGCATACTTGATTCTGTCAACCCTCCATCCGCTGATACATTCATTTTTTCATCCGTCCCTCTGTCCATCCGCCCACCGTGATTCCCTCCGTCCTTGCGTTCGTCCGTCCTTCTTTCCTGTTCGTGCGTCTGTCTGTCTGTCTGTCTGTCTGTCTGTCTGTCTGTCTGCCTGTCTGTCTGTCTGTCTGTCCATGCTTCCGTCTATCAGCGCTTTCATCCATCTATCCGTCCGGCCGTCCGTCTGTCTCTCCGTGCTCCCATTCGCCCGTTCTTGCTTCCATCAATCCATCCGTTCATCCATCCGTCCATACGCACGGATCGACGGACGCTTAGCACCACTCATGATCATTCACTGCGTAGATATGTTGTGAATTTTTTTGTTCTTTTTTCTGCTGCTTGGCTTCAATTTTATTCGGTGTCTATATCCTTGTGTTGTAGAGGCAATGAAGTCCCACCGACACGGCACTACTATTTACGGCTCTTTGTTCTTCGGAAGTCATAATTTGACAGCTGAGTCTGATAGTGCTCAAAATTACTCTGTCGTAAATGTTCTCTGCGTTCTTTTTGTCATTCCGTTTAAAATAAAAAAAATGCCAGGCCTGCGTGGTAGGCGCAGCACAGCCTCAGTGAAAGCTAGGAGAGCAGCTTTGATTGATTGATATGCGGGGTTTAACGTCCCAAAACCACCATATGATTATGAGAGACGCCGTAGTGGAGGGCTCCGGAAATTTTGACCACCTGGGGTTCTTTAACGTGCACCCAAATCTGAGCACATGGACCTACGACATTTCCGCCTCCATCGGAAATGCAGCCGCCGCAGCCGGGATTCGAACCCGCGACCTGCGGGTCAGCAGCCGAGTACCTTAGCCACTAGACCACCGCGGCGGGGCGAGAGCAGCCTTTCAGAGCCTTTTAAAAACACTCATTGGGTAACTACTGCAATACCCACGAGGACAATATTAATGAACTTTTAGGTAGTAGGCCGGCATTTGCTATGATACTTTTCGTCATTCTTTTGCGAAGCGTGATGTACACTAAACACTTGCAATGAATTTTGTGCTGATTGTCCATGCACTAGCTTGCGACGATGAGGAATTATGACTTTAGTGGGCATGCGCCACAGTTAAAAGGGGAGCAAGAACACGCCTTTGTAATGGGTTGGAGCATTTGATGGCCCACTCGATTGCTAATCGCAATGTGCGACGACTGGTTGTTCTTTCACTAATGTAAAACGCTTTGTAAGTTGTAATAACGCGATTGCTTTCCCGACATGAAGCCAGCCTAAGGCAAGTTTGACAATAAGGCATAAACACCGCTGTAGCTCAGAGGTAGAATAATGGGCTGGCGCCCAGCGGATCCCAGTTCGAGCCCCACTGTGCCATTGGCGCTAGGTCATGCCTGCCTAAGGCAAGGTTTTTTCTAATTTCGCGTGATGTGGTTATGTACACCGGTGGCGGCAGCGGACAACATGCAACTGCACGTGACCCAAAAAGTGGTCTCATAACAGCTTTCGCAACAACAAAAAAAAAGATCGACGTTCTTGCTCAGTGTGAGGCGAAAAGTGCAGAACAAACATACACCTAATTGGTCTTGCAACATTGACATTTCGCCAATTTTTCGGAATATTTTACCAGATAACGAGTGGGAACATTCTATATTCAAGTTACGCTGGTGAAATATGCAACAAACGTTGACCTTGACGGTGCATGAAATCCTGCCAATGGCAAGTTATCTTTTCGCTTACTTTTATTTTCTAACATTATTAGCACAATACTTCTAATACCTTCTCTTATATTTTCCCGGGCATTACTGTCTGTTAAATCTCATTATTATTGTGTCTAACAAGAAAACTGAGCCCTTACGTTTATATACAGTTTCCTTCTTTGATTTTAAGCGTCCTAAAAGGAGCAATACACGAAATTTCAAACTCTAGATGTTGTGTTCATTCGATGGCTCAGAATGCGTGAATATTTTATCGAACTACTAATGATGTTTGGGCGCAGAAGTTATTTTATTTCGAGTACAAAAAGCATCCGAAGTCTCAACGGCGCGTTCCAGGCCATAAGGCACCAACAGTATTTTGACGTGCTGAGCAAGCTCCAAGGCAATGGCGCTGTGTGACGATGAGCGAGCAGTAACTACATCAACAATTTTAGTGTTGGCCTCATGGTGTCTACATGTCGTACCATCTGGCGGGGAAGCTTGACTTTGTGGCAACGGCTTCACTTGCTTTGTTTTGCTTGGTTTATGCTGGAGGGTGATATGAATCCCGTGTTTTTGTTGAGCCGCTTCGGGTTACTTGTCGTGGGGTCACGAGCAAGAATATGATTGTTTGAAACTGCGATCATCG